>JAHZNA010001403.1:0-41373 GCA_027743935.1 Sinodicranocentrus sp. ZH6
TCCACGACCTAAAATATAACAAGTAAAAAATGCGTAAAAGGCTTTCAGAAGTCTCGGGTAATATCTGAAACACGTGTTGCACGATTCTTCTGGGTGCATTAGATTTGTTATTGCAAAATGTCAAGTCAAGCATGTAAATTTAAAAAATTGTCCCGACTTACTCTGCCCCCGCATCATAGTTATTCCTTTTCCTCGCGCTCCTGCGCCTATTCCAGGACCTTTCGCTCCAATTCTTTTGAACATGGGGGCATTTTTCAACATATCAGGCAGAATCATAAACCTAATTTTTGATCCTCGAATAAAAACCAGCTCTAAAGTTGAATTTCTTCCATCGCGATACGTAACATTAACATTGGCCATTTGACAGTTCATATTATCCTCTGCTTCCAGCAGCTTTCCACGGAAAACTTCACCAGTTGTTGTCTCTAAAGTCACAATGTGACCTTCAGCCTCGTGAAGAACTTTTATGGGTACTCCGATCGACATGATTCTCAATCGCCCTCAGCTAAAAATTTACAAAAGTTTTCTGTTGGTAATACGTGAATATACTTACATGAATACTTAATTTAAAACGTTCAGCTTTATTCTTTGCTCAGTTATCAAGTATGAATAAGCTAAACCCGGTTAATTAAACATACAAATGACAAATCTAAAACTTATTATTAGCCTGTTTTATTCATTATCAGGCCCGCATTCCTATTTTTAAGCCCTACAATAACACCCATTTTTCAATTGCAATTATTTCCAACGCCAAACAACAGCAAGAATCTTAGAAGTTTGTCAAAAATGAGCTTAAATTTACAGCTTTCTACTTTCAAATTATCATTTATAAAATGTTTACCCCTTACTTTAACTCCGTCATACGCTTCAAAATATTTATAAAACACCACTTACCAAATGAACTTCTGATAACAACTTCTTACAGAGTATTTCACTGTGAAATTTCAATTAGGAAATTTTCGAATGGTAATTTTGCGGTGACAGCAAACATCAACTTGCACAGCATCAATAGCGGTTTGTTGTATTGTTTGGAGATAAAGTGAGAGGAAGCTTGGTTGTATTTTAACGAAACTTTAATTTTCCACCGTCCACTTATATGAAAGGGGCAATGAGAGACTATCGTCATCATATTCATAGCCAAAGGTTTACCTTGCATTTTTCTAGCTGGTTCATGAGGTAAAATTTTACCCGGTTGTCATTTGTGTCTTGTTTTTTCCCTATTAGTATTAATACGAATGAGTGTGTTGTGTACATTCATGAATGGGGCAAGCAAATGTGTGTTTTTCAGGTTATGTCCAAATCTCCATCTAAACTCAACTTTATACAGACCAGTACAGAAGAACATAAACATACGTACGTATACAGACACATATACAAGAGCTGTGCTGATCTTGAGATGCGGGTAATGTTTGCAGACTGCATGTTTGTGAGAATAGGAATCATGTGAGCGGAATCTTTTGTCAAAGGGTTTCCGATAAATTTCTAGCACAGCTGTATTTAAATTCGACTATATAATTCCTGAAGATACGTAATTGTAGTTTCGTTTCTGGATGCATTTGACAATTTCCGGATCTAGAGATTTCGATTTTTATACAGACTATTTGAAATTTGAGGACAGCCATACAGCCCAATTTACCTAAGGATAACCCAGTTGTAATTTTATCACTGAATATCCGGTATTCTATTAAGGACTTTAATTCTATGATAAGACTAATTCTGCTAATACGAACTTTTCATATATTGTATTCCATTGTTGTAGAGCCAAGAGTCTGTCGCTGCCCTAACGCTGATCATATATAAAAAGTCCATATAAAGTTCCTTCACAGCAGTAAGTTTATCGGTTTGTTTGTTCTTACCTGTGACGACCAATTGTGGATAAGGTTTCAAGATGAATTCATCCTCAGCAAGCTTAGGAAGGAATTTGGTGTCACTGAAATGGGAAGATTTCAGCGTGTTTGTTATTTCGGAATTGGCAGCGTTGTATCAGAAAGATGATATGACGGATGTGACCCTTTATTGTGAAGGCAGATCGTTTCGAGCTCATAGAGTACTCCTGTCTTTGTGGAGCATTTATTTCAGAGATGTGTTCAGGGTGAGTTTAGGTTTATAACTATACATTTACATTATGGCTTGTTTTACAGAGTGCACGTAATTAATTATTTCCAGAGTATCAGTCATTCCCATCCTGTTGTGATACTTAGAGAAACTAACTCGACAGACTTGGAGCTTATTCTCCGTTTTATATACCAAGGTCATTTATTAATTCCAATCGAAGAGACTGATAGATTTTTGAAGACGGCTGAGCACTTCCAGATTGCTGGTTTGAAAAATATGCGACATCACGTCCCTAATTTGTCTTACGCTAGTACTGGTAGCAATACAGTGTTCCAAGATCATACTGAAGTACGCCTGCCTCACCACGGGCAAAATACTGTGTACGAAGAACCTCGTTCTGCAGGAGGTAATTTATGCAAAAAATACATTTTTATAGCAATTCGATACGAGATGACGGATCGAAATTGAAATCGAACACGACGACGCAATAAAAATAACTTGAACAAATATTTTTTAGGAAGTACCGGCTCGCATTCGTCGATTCCTTCTCAGATTTCAAAACCTACGCAAGCCAACACCAGTTTTCTAAGCGGAGCGCCATTGACCTCAGAACGACCCCCAACTCCTGTGGACTCCCGACCTCCAACTCAATTTCCAGTACACCAGGTGGGAGAGGGAAGTAACCATCAGCATGTTTTACGACAAAGCTCATCTCGACCTTGTAAGCAGATAATATCGTCCCCACATCAGAGTGGGAGTGGAGTAGGATATCAAGACCAAGCAAATATAGCCAGTTCTCAAAATTCCTCAGTGCAAAACCCAGTCGGAGTGAGGCTAACTTCGGATAGTGTTATATATCAATCTCATCCTGTTCTTATTTTCCAAAATGGTTCTGCTACATCTTCCTGTGTGAAATCTGGTGAACAATACATAACAACCCTAAGGAGTGGAGGAGAAAATCGTGGAGAGCACTCCATGATGGTACTTGAAAGTGTTGTTGGCAATTCTTCTGTAGGACATAGTCAAAGCCATGTAAGTATTAGTCAGTTATTGAGAATTGGTTCTGCGAACTCATATGCATATGCTTGGCTCTGGTATTTTAAGTTGTTTTCCTGTAAAATTCAACAGATTGAACCGCCAGCATCGACTTCTAGTGGCTGTATCCACGTTAGCAACAGCGTCAGTACAAACGGCTTATACAGCAACTTCAGCTCTGCTGTCAAGCCAGTTGTTGTACATTCTTCAGCAGCTGCTTCAGAAAGCGAGATATTAGGATTGCCATACCATACTCCGCAGATGCACCGTGACCATCGGGACACATGTGCACAACCCCCTGAGTCGTCAGAACAAGAAGTTGTAAGTGACAGTGAAGACGGGCACACACCGATTGCAGTACATTCTCATTCTCGCCGAGGTTCAGATGCTCATTTGTCTTCAATCCGAGAGACAGAAAGTGATTCTCAATTGTCCATTAGCAATAGCAATCTATTACCCATACCCTTGACTGCTTCCAATTCACATGCTATGGAAATTGGAAATGATTATGATAGCGGCGGTTCTGGTATGTCACAAACTTTTTCAAAGCTAAAAGCTAGCAATCCTGCAACAGGGGTAGGTGGCAATGGTAATGGTTCTGCTCATTCTACTCCTGTGTATGCTGTAAAAAGACTTCCTCCGCCATTACCACCTTTATCTCATTCCCCTACTACAAGTTCTTGTTCCGAACCCTCAACTTCCGGTATTACTAAAACGCCTATTAAAGTGAGCCCTAAAATGTCACCATCATCAGCGGGCCAACTTGACAACTCTGAGCGGCTGTCTATCCGTACCAGATCTAGTGCTAGCACCAAAGTGTCTGAGGTGGCGAAAGGTCCTGACGTAGCTCAAAAAAGCGATGTACAAAGGGATATCAAAGAATTTTCTGGAATCTCATCTAATAGAAAAGTAGTCTTAGTTCCGTGTCCAAAGTGCGGAAAGAGGGTGAAACAAACTAGTCTTAAGGTTCATATGAAACGAACACATTTGGAGGAAGGCACGGTTCTTGTGTGTCCAATTTGTTCAAAACGTATAAGCTCGAAAGGTGTGTATTATAAGCACATGTACATACACCGAAAAAGATCCGAGTCGGCAGGAAGGATAATGAGTGTAAAAACTGAACCGCAACGACCATAGGCAGATAGGTAATCATTTATAGTTAGTAGGTACGAATTTATATGGACGTTTTATAGTTGACTATAATTAGAAGGAGACGAAGTCATTAATTGGCAGATTATTTATGATTACTGTGATTGCTGCATGTAAAATCGATATTATATTCTCAGTCGCGTTTATTTTCACGGACATTTCATTATTAAATATACATCTGTATAATACATATTATACGTGTTTATACAAAATGTGGTAGGCACATACGGTTGACTGTGTAAATGATCAACACTACATAAGTGTAAAAATGCTTGACTTGTCTATGCACTATTTTACATATATCTGACATAAGTAAGATTAAAAATATAAAACAATAAAATACTGCTCTGAAACTAATACCCAATATTTTGTCTTATCCAGTCATTATAATTTGATACTTTAACATACACACCGGGAACATCCGGTTGGCCACAACCTACACCCCAACTGATAATCCCTGCTAGTTGCCAAACACCTCCGACTTCACAAGCTAACGGGCCACCTCCATCTCCCTTACAAGCATCTCGGTTTACTTCTCCTCCGGCACAAAGGAACCCTGGATGAAGAACAAAGTTGGATCCTAATTTTGTTCTCTTAAGTTTTTGCTCACAATCATAGTGGTTGAGAACAGGAAGATCAACTTCCTTCAGTCGATGTTGGAATTTTCCTTCTTGGCCCCAAGCGTCTTTTCCTATAAAGTAAAACAAAAAAGGTTGGAAAAGCTTGCCATTTTCCTACTATGCATAAAGCAAAGCAGTATAACCCAAAGGCCCGAGAAAAGCTGTAGTCTGCAAAAAATATCAGCTTACCCCATCCAGTAACAATACACCGTTTTCCAGTGAAATCGGTGTACTTGTCAGGAAAACAGATTGGAGCGATGTGAGGATACTGACGCAAATCCACATGGCCGTCCAGTTTCACAATTGCAATGTCGTTGAAGAGATTTCCTGAATTGAAATCCGGATGAAGAGCTATCGCTGCGACATCAAGATCTTGATGCTGATAAAACTCAGTCTCACCACCAACATCCCAGTCTCCCATGCGAACACGAAGAATTTGCGGTCGGTGACTTTGGATACAATGGGCCGCCGTGAGGACGTGCCTGTTTTAAACAGAATTAATAACAAATGTGACATAAAAGCTAAAAGGAATTTATCTTCATGAAGCGATTGCAACAGGCGATGGGACATGTTCATACCTAGAATCGATGAGAGAACCACCACACACAAATACATTGTCAGCACCTTCCTTCCTCAAAATAGCAACTTGCCAAGGATACTCTCCGAATTCAGTGTCCCCGTTGCCGATTCCGTAATTGGATTGCACACCAGTGAGAACACGTCCATTGATTCCGTATGCATTTCTTCGCCCACATGAGCCGCTGCCGCTTTGTGGAGGATAGGTAACTGGTGGATAGTTATTGTTATTTTGTGGGTATGCCGATCCTGATCCTCCGGGATATGTAGAAGGATTCCTGTCCAGTGGACGGATTGGATTTCTGCAGCAAACTTGACGGTCAAAGCATCCGCTATTAGCTCCATTAATTACTCGTGGTGCATCTCTAGTCTTTCTAGTGTGGTTTTTGATTGTGCTGTTGTCGTTATCGCTTTCAGGTAATGCGCGAGCACCATCGGAAGGTGTGGGAGCATCGATAACAGTTGCATTGGACTCTATTCCAGCTCCTTCCAACTTATTCCTGGGGTCTATGCTCTGTCCTACTTGTCCATAGCTTGGTCTTCCATTACCAGAAATGAATCCCTGATTATTGTAGTTTCCTGTGTTTTGTTGATTGTAATTATTGTGGTTATTATTGTTTCCGGAGTTAAACCCGCTGCCACTAGGATTGTAGTTTCCATTTCCGCTAGGATTGTAGTTTCCACTGCCGCTTGGATTGTAGTTCCCATTGCTGCTTGGATTGTTGAAATTTGACCCAGAAGAACCAGACACGATGTCATAAGAGTTGCATTGGTTGACAGAAACACAAGTACAGCCCTGATTTCCAGCTTGAACGAAACCACCTTGCGACTCCGCAGGATACAATGAAGATGGTACATCATACGATTTATGACCATTGCTTATGGGACCGAAAGGACGGTTTGAAGATCCAAGTGGAATCGCTGCAATAGGGTGACCTATAGGTTTAATAGCTACGGGTTGAACTAAGGTCACATCACGGACATTATTCAAACCCCCAAACCCCCCGTAATTACGTCCTTCAGGAGGACATTTCGCTAAACCGAGAGAGCAAAGTTTGCTGGAAATAAAATTCCTTGCTTCTACTTCAGACTTTGGCGAGTCTGATGTTTCAATCCTTTTCTTGAGTTGTGGGTCACTTGCCAAGCTGTCGAGATCAGCATTCCCAATCGTGATCCCTACATTCCTTCCAGTCCGAGCTGCATTCAGGATTTCTTCTATAGCTGAAGTTGCGTCTCCAGTTGTGGATCCGACAGCAGAAGAACTGGCGCTATCACTATCTGGAAACTTTAATGGTTCTGGAATAGCTGTAACCAAGAGTGGTATCACAGCCAACAACAGAAAATGCGCTTTTGTACCCATTTTCCAGTCCCGAGAATTCTCTCTTTTTTTCCTTTTCCTCCGAGAACCTGCACTGCGCAAAACACACTAAAAGCATGTACAACCAATAAACTTTTATTTCAACACCAAGAAAAAATTTGTTAAGTTATGCTTGCTCGCTTGTTTGTGAGCTAACTGATGCATTAATGGGGCAGAGCGCCCACTATATATACAAAACTGACATCTCTTCTGCGTAGGCTCGAAGGGATGGTGCGTACATTCTACTAGCGTAGGCCTTTTTAGGCTACGACGTTGACATAATAACATGTATAGCATGTTGGCTTTAGAGCGGTTGAATGAATGCTAGAACGATTTGATCTTGGGAATTTCTCAAAGAAAGTGTAAGTCGTTTGGAAGGGATAGCAAAAGGGATTTGTCTTATTTCTGGATATTTTGAAGGTTTATTTCGTAGAAATCCCAGCAATAATAACATAGTGTACCACAACAGCCATTGTGCGTATTATGTTTCACAGTAAGATCATTTGTCTGGTAGGGTGATAGCCTGTGAGTGACTCTGCGGTGTACTTAGGGTGATTTATTGAGAAAGGATGTGGGGATATATATATATATGGTGCAAAAGCATTATTATAAAGAGTATATGCAACAATCAAATGGAATTCCCTCAAACAAAGTAAAGTGCAGAAAAGGTGCCATTCTTGCTTACAAAAACTCACCAAGTTGACTGCTCAAGTGTGGAAAGCTACGATACTGACAATAATGTGACAATACACTCTGACGTTGATGGGGAACATGGGAAATTCCAAATACTGGCAAATCACGATAACGCCAGCTACCCCTTTACGATTCCATTATTTCTTAGTTCTCTAGAAGTAATTTAGTAATTAACAATTAGAGGGATAGTAAATCTTGCCAGAAAAGATGATAAACAGTGGCTAGGTCTTGACACTAAAGAAATATAGAGTATGTAAAGGTAACAAGTATGTAAATTCACTCTGCCAAAAAGTGGATCCCTTCTCTGATATTGTTCTGCAACTGCGCTCTCCTCTTACTTACTGTCGTCAGATAACTGCTAGTGTTTTAGGATTTTGTTGATTACATAATGGTCACACAGAGGTGAGCACCAAAGTTAATGACTCTATATAGGAACCTTCCATGTAGACTACTTTAACTCACCAATTATTTTTTGAATGGCTTCTGCAAGGCCATCAGCAAACTGACAAAAGGCTCATTCTTGGGAACCCTTGTTTTCCATGGGCAAACACCTTGACAGCCGATGCTGGTATTACCCAGGGACACTGTGTCCATGTCATTGTCCGTCATACGCTGCTTCATCTTCTAAAATAAACAATGAACATAAGCGTGGAATAGGATATGCCCAAGTTGAGTTTTGACAAACGTTATTTTGTTATTTCACTGCTATTATTTGGTTCATACTGCAATCTAGTTTGGCCCGACTGTAGTTAGAATTTAACTGTTCAAGTGTAAATAATAGTAAGTATTCCGCAGAGGCGAGTTGACCCATATATCCTGACTGTGTGGCTCACCATGTTTGCCAATTTCGTTGAATCTATCCTGGTGTAGTGTGAGTGTGTGTAGCAGTTATTGTGTGTACATTTGCTTAACAATGAAATATTATCGCAGGAAGGTATATTATGTTACCATAAAATTACATAAGAGTGACGGCATTTTTTTAACTATGGGCGATACTTTGTTATGCGATGGCGTCAAATACGTTGCTGATGATCTGACCGTGGTGGTGGGCTTTTATTGTATTGGGCGTTTGTTTATAAACATGTAGTTCAGAAAGTGAAAGGGATATAGAACTTAACTGTTGCTACGTAGTAATTTTTAGACTCAACAATGCATACTAAATTCTATTATTTGACTGTACACACTTGTATGACCATGTGTGTGTGTGCGCAGAAATGAATGTACTAGCAGGAGACTGGTTGGATAAGTCAGTTAAATTTTTATATTCGAGCACCATGCCATGCATGTCTGTAGGACCTTCATTTATATTGGTTTGTAGGTACTCAGTAGATGCACATATTTTTGACGTGATAATTTCAAGAAGGGTAAAAAAAATTGCTACACAGCTATAGGTATTCTATTCTATTGTTACACTACATTGATTGTATCAAATGAATTGCGTGCGGATGTCTACACAAGGTGTAAAAATGCAGACATTCATCAAAATGTTACAACGACTATCATTATTGGTACATTTCTGCCATATACCTAGTGAGCATGTATGGTAGATAGAGGAAATAGCTACTGGAATAATTTTCAAGTGTTTTATAATTCAAACCATTAACTCCTCGTTGGGGCTACTTGCTAATTTGTAAATTGGAAGAAGTACACATCTGAAGCGTATAATAATGGAATTAAATTACACTCCCTCCATTCCCCCATTCCATATTTGATTCGACAAGTACCCATTTGTTATTCCAAATATGTTCAACCTCACACATTCGTGTGCTGTGTATGAGAGAGACATTTACATGACGTTGAACGTTTTGAAAGGATATAAATGAATAACGCAAAGATAGGCAAATTCCCAATTTGTCTTGTTATCACGAATGCCTTGTAAACTCGCTAAAGGTCGTAATGTAGTCGCTTGCAAACTTACCTACGCCAATGATAATAAGTGTGCTTTATTGTGCTTTCCAAATACGAGTAAATTCACCATCTTCAATTTTCTTTGAGTAGCTTCTAATTACCAAAATTACTTGGGGTTCTTTGATGAATTTACTTCGGTGAACATCCTAACTGCGTAGTGGAAGTGGGGATGGGGCAAATTGCTCTTTGAAAAATGGTCCAAATAAAAGTTTCCATCTTTCTAATCCGATTTTGCGCATGCCTATAGTCAAAGTCAATTATGTTACACTTGTGTGTTACCTTCCGTCAGAGTGAATGTGTGCACATACCAAAAAAGTATGCAAGGGAAAATGTGGAAAATCTTCATCTCCTTTACATCCATTATTGTATACTCACATTTTATTAGTTGCAAGCTGTGTAATTGCAGTTGTCTGACAATGAGTGCATTCAAAGAGGATGAGATGTGAAGCATACTTGTTTTGCTCAGAGCTCCAAAAAAGTATCATAGAATACATTTCCGCAAGAATACTTCCCTTCGTACAACCTACGGAATTAGCTTTTCTGTAAGCCCCTATAATAATCATCAATTTTTGGTTGGTTGGACTACATTAATGCTATTGTGGGAGCAACCTAATTCATTCCACTTCCGTGTGTTACTTTTCTTCTCTTGTGCTTTTTTTATACCTTCATTGTATCCAGATATTGAATCAGATTCAGATCAGATTTAAGCAAAGGATAACTTTTTTTTTGGTTCATCAGAAACTTCTACATTTCGTCCTATTTTTTGCCTTTTATTGTCCTCATTTTCCCAGGAATTTCTTTTTGGTGTCTAAATAGTTTCTAACAAGTGTCAGTTTCGTGTCCGATGTTTCTTCAACTAAAACTTGTATTTTGGCAAGTGGTTTTTGCAAAGATCGTGGGTTGAGCGAAGTAAAAAAAAAGCTTACAAATGAAAATCACGGCTTGCATTGTCATACGAGGATATTATTTGGTAGTAGCATGCAGAGCATGGTATGCACGCACTCACATAAATTGTTGAGCTTGCAGTTTAGTAATGCTAGAGGACCAAAGGAAAAGACTAGGGGAGGACGGAGGAGAGGACATTATAGCAAAATTGAGGTCCATATAAATTAACTGCCATTGTAGAATGTTGGTATGGGGCATATGTACCTGCACAACATATCTCTGTATTTGGAGGGGCATGCTTGGTTTTACGACGTTGAATGGGATTTTCCAGTAAAGGAAATGAGGGGTTCCGGTAGCGTGTCCTTTAGATAGAAAGTTATTCCAAGGATTTTCGTTAATTTGACATTATATATATGAAGTAATTCTTGAAGTTGGATTTTCGACTTAAAATCTTACAAAAGCCTTTTTGCTAAAATCAATTTTCAAGTAGCTCAAATAAATGCCCACTAGTCTGTCATGTCATGGCTTTCTTGATGTGCACGTACAGAAAGCGTGGGTTAAATGGACCGCGTGTGAAAAGACTTTAATAATTCCAGAATGTTTACCCCCCACTATTCATTTTTAATGGAGATGCTGCGTTTCAATGGAAAACTTTATACAAGAACTTGTGCATACTTACCTCACCTGAAAAGGACGCGATGTAAAAAAACCATAACTTATAAAGTTACTTAAATATCCTCATTAAATTTGACGATAAAACTAGCTGAACAAATTTCCAACTTGGAAAACAGAGCTTTCCACAATTTTCTTCAAGATGCAAACATTTGCATTCTACTGATCGTGTTGGAATTTCCCCCTCATTTTTGCTTTCAAAGGATAAAATCAATCAGCTTACATGTAGTCTCGTAAAACTCAACTTCCTCGTCAATCTCTCATCAATCTTCGTTTTTTATGAATCTCACGTACTCCCAATAGGGGTTTATTGGTGAATTTAATGAAGTCGATGCTCCTCCAAATAGTACTGTACAGAGTATCTCCTCAAGACAGTGGTTAATGAAGAGAAATTCAGAAAATCTACACTTCTCCACGGGCCATGGACTGGGAAAACGAAATCAGAATTTGAAAATGTTTTTTCTTCCCTTTCAAACTCCTAGCAGATGTGGGGAGACAGCAAAATCCTGTTTCCATAATTTTCCTTGATGGTGAATCACATTACTTGGCTGAAAGCAACCATAAATGAGTAAGTACAACAAAAGTTTGGGAGAAAGAAGCCATGTTTGTTCTTCTCCTGATATCATATCGCCGGATACGAAATTTTTCATAACTTCGTCAAGACATTATTCTCTGTGACAGCGCTTCCTTGACCTGTAAAGAGCACGGAGGGGTAAAGAAAAACACGAAATACACAATTATAATTATATAAAGAGCTTAGATCCCGTTCCCCATTCTCCATTAAACTTTTAAAAGCCTTTCGTATTCGATATAGGTAGCATCTTTTTACTAGATACTTTCTGTTGTTGCTCAACATTCATTCAACGTTCTCCTATAAATAATATCATATTGTTCCATTCCAAAGGAAAGGTGAAGTGGGCTACTTTACGTAGTTTTGTACACTTCTTCTCTCCCTCCTTTTGTTCTCTTCTGACTGAATTGGCTTGCCTTAAAAAGAAGCGAGTCAGCATTTCATTTCCTTTTGCTTCCTTTCCTCTGCTCCCCATCGTCTTCTTGCCCATTCACTTGCTCCTTAGTACACACATGAGAGAAAAAGAGTATTAGTTGTAGATGACAGAAAAGTGAATCAGGCGATAACAACAACAAAACTTTTCCTCTGTAAATGCTGTGTGGAAATAGTAGTGAAAGTAAAGAGAAAAGGGAAAGTATGAGCAACAGAGAGTACGAAGGGGAAAGGTGCGAGCGAGTGGAATACAATTGAATCGCGTGCTATTGAGAATGAGAAAAATACAAGTGGTTCGTCCCTTTTTCCACAGAGAATGGGAAGGAAGAGAGTTAAATTGCCAATTCCATTGAAGCTCATCTACTTTAAAAGAAGATATATTGATCTAAAAAAATTCTTTTGCTGCTGGACGGAATGGGTGTGTGTGTGTGTGTGTCTGTATATATGTGTGTGGTTGTGGAATACGTCACACAAGGCCGATCGCTTTTTAGGAAAATCCAGTCTTATTCTCACAGCTTTCTCATCCCTTTTTATACCTTTTCAGTTGGATCCCCGTGTGGGATAATAGAAGCGTTTGTGTGAGGAAGTGAGGATGTTTACCTGATCCAATCCAGCTTGTTCTCGGTTCATTACTCGAGCATTGAGAGCATCAAGTGAAAGTGAATACGAGAAAATGCCAAGTTCTTTCTTTACTTGATACTTGAATTCCCTATGCACAGAATAGGGCGGACACATACAGAGAAAATAGAGAACCAAACAAACTAAGTTGAATGTTGAATTTGTTTTCCCAAAGAGTTGGAGAATATTTTCGAGTGGTGAAGAGAACTATTTCCCATTATTCCATTACGTATTCTTGGTAAACGAATACTAAACGAAATTAGGCTTAAAATGAACAGAGAATTGTCCCATTTAATCCACTTTACATTTCATCATTACTATTGCCATTTAGCTGCACTGTAGGAAATTGTTTCTAGTTTCACTCGATACATACAATAATAACTTGGCGAAAATGCTCGATTTGACGAACACTAGTGCTTCATCAATAAAATATTTTTCAGAATATTTAATGCTCAAAGCAGCAGCTGTGTAGTGAACTGATGTAAATGCCTAAATATGTACAACGTGCGGGCTCAAATTTCAACGGGTATAGGCATGATTAGCAAGTGCTTGAGAAATGAGTGCACGTTAACTATTCATTGGGTGTAACACTGCATGGTTTTCAAACGTTCTCATTTTATCGGTGCATCTTTCCATAAACTTTTAATCCTCTTTTTTTGTCTCCTACGGGAGGAGAGTTTGTTTGGTGTTTCGTCCCGAGTAAATTTCGCTTTGACCATGTCTCTCCTTTCTAGTGAATGTAATCCCCTGCCCTCTCATGCTTTTAGAGATATCTCATATTTTCTAACTGTAAGAGATTTTGCATTTGCCGTTACACTCAAGGCCAACATCCGTCGGAAAATGAGGAAACGCTTGAATAGCTACAGGCTCTTTCCTACCTCCTATGTCGAATTTATATTATCCCTTTCTTCTCCATTGACAAGTTTACGTCAAGCTGCTTCCGCAATTAAAGTTCCACGTCAATTACCTCTGTTGTCCTATTGTTTTATAAAACAAACCTTGCAAAATAAATATTTGGGAAATGTCTTATCATTAGTTTCGGGCTAGTACGCGTGTGTTTACATTTTCATTTTAATAGTTTATTTCTCGCTTTAATGATTGGTTGACAAACTCATTTGCCGAGATAGTTTAGCTAATTTCGGCAAAGCAAATGCAAGTTTTGTCACATTACTTGGTAAATCAATTTGATATATGGCCATACGTTGCAACTCTTATAGTAAACCACGAACGCTTAAGAAATGACGGAAAGAGTGACGAGGTTGTGGAATTCTGGCAGCCTCTCATTCGTCTATCCATCCATCTTCATCTGCCTCCAACACTTTATCGAAAACCAGCGAAATAGTTGGGAAAAATTTGATACTAGGTTTGCACCAGCTCTCTTCTCGGTTTGTGCTACTTTCTCTGCTTTTCTCCCAGGTTTCACGACCAGCTACTGTTTCACTCGCCATTCACCATTTCTCTCACATTCCTTTCCTACTCACAAGGATATACTATGAGAGAGGATTTGCGGGACTGAGCAGTTTGCGATAGACCTGCGATGGGATCACATCTAAGGCACAACCCTGGTGGAATATTACCATCATAAGAACCCTTTTCCATGTTTGAATTGAAGGGTTCATTTGAAACTTGAGCTTTTATAGACTGTGTTTAGAAAACTTTTACAAAGTTTCAAAACTGTGAATAATTGAGTTTAAAATAGCCAAAAAAAAGGGTCTCTTTCCAAAAGTTCGTGCTCGCAGCAGGTAAGAGTTTATGTAGCAAGCATAACTTTTTGTAAAATAAATTGTTAAACTAAGTAGTTTGATAGAATCTTTTAATGGGCAATTTGTAGTTACGGACAATTTGCTTTGTTTAAATTGACTTTCTTTTTCAAGTTTTATAGACCAATTTTAAGTTTTGATACTGATTACGGTAATCTATAGGGAGGGTCAATATCTCATCAATCGAATTATGAGGTATTTTGGAGCAAATAAAGTTTAATATTGACAACAAATTATATTTAAATTAAGGCAAACTTAAGCATACTTGGTTTACAAGCGTACCTTGGTTATTCCACCATTCACAGAGCACATGCAATATAAAGAGTTAGGCTCGAATGTCGAATACACATGCATCCATTTGACATAAGAGCGCATTCCTTTTCCTCTCAGCATAAGGGGCAATATTCTTGTATTATCGCACCATTTTTTTACTATCTCTCCACCGAGTATCACGACCACGATAGAAAACGGTCCCGGGCTGCGCTCACTACCTTGCTTGTGCATGTGTGTGTAGTTGTTCGGGATAGTTTCTGGAACAGGCCGACCCGTTTGTGAGCTGGTGTGCGAAGTGATAGGCTGATTTTTTTTGCCACTTTCATGAGAGAACGAGACAGTTTGGCTCCGGAGAAAGTGGAACTGGGGAACGTAGGGCATCAGACAGGTCGAATTATTATCACATTCTTGTTGCTGTTTCGCCTCCCTACGTCCTTTCCATACTCAGTCCTTCTACCACACTCCGATTTTAGTAACAACTTGTTACAAATTACAAATGCAGACTTGGCTCATATGATAAACGAAAAGGCCAGGAGGGAAGCAAAGCAACAACAACAGAAAGTAAATATTCGACCCGATTTTCCTCTCTTGTTCCTTGTTCCTTTAAGACCTAGCCGAGTTGTGCGTGCGTGTTTGCTCTTCTCCCTCGCTCTGTCTATATTGAACACTAGCAAAAAAATGTTTCCATCCTCTGCTCTTGGTGATGTAGTGTGAAGGGCATACTACCACCTCTTAGCTTCGATGGGGTACTTTTCTCACAGTCTCTGCCTACACACTCATCTCATCACACTTCAACTTTCAATTCCAACCACACACGGAGACAGAATAGTAAAAGACTGAAACAAATATTGAAATGTTGAAGAGGCTTCCAACCTCCTTCACACCGCTTTTCAACGGCAAAAAATTGAAAATCATTTTTTCCCCCAACCAAATACCAAAAATATACAAAAAATCTTCAAGAATTTTAAATCCATGCCACACGCCTATAACGTATGTTGAATTTAAACGACTTTCCCTCACGGTATATGCAAGTAGTGGTTGCTTCATGCGTGTATTGAACATTTTTTGTATGTATATACTTTTCTTGCTGTATTATATCCGGAACATTCCAACAATTTATGTTCTTTCCGTTGGGGTAGTTGCTTTTTGCATGATATATTTCCTAGATATTCAACATAATCATAGATAACCATCATCATACACACGCATATACTACAGAGTATGGTAAATACCATGTTTAATCAGTAAATTAGCGCAGGACTACAGCTACATGAAAATAATATCGTTGAATATGTTATTAGGTTTTGGTTTGAACCTGTTAGCATAATTGTTCATACTCTTGTGAAAGCAATATTTCATCCTTTTTGACACATCAAATATATCCCCCTAAATTATGTCGATTTCATCCGTAATAATTATTGATATGGTAAAGTTGAAGTATGTAGTAAATGTAATCATCAACACACAAAATGCCAAACAATATATAGTTCTGGAAACTTTGTAGGTGGGAAATAGCTGAAATAGCTTTTTTATTAAAATACAATATTGGTGGGTTGTTCAAGTATTTTTCCTAACAACTTCATACAGCCGTAAAATGACAATTTATTTGTTATTTATGAACGTACCATAACAGAGCTGAGGAGAGCTGAATGCATATAGTTGTTAATTTTTTTATTGCTACTTTTACTGCAAACATGTCATCCTCCTGGCCAACTGCGGCTACACCACTGGTTACACTCATAAAAATCAATATTTTTGTAATTCTATCTATACTATATAAACTTGAATAGTTTTGAGTGTAAACCTTCGCCCATTTTTTCTATTATTCACTAATCTGTATGCAGAGGATTTTCTCTGCTTAAATTGTTTCTTACAATTCTAAAAATATATAAAGGAGGGGGAAATTGCGGATTTTTTTTCAAGGGGAGGATATAGATACTTGAGAATGGTAAAATGAGAGGGAGTGAAAAGTATGGGATGATATGAGTTGCGTTGTATACCTTTCTTTCATTTTCATAAGGTTTGCTTACTCAGCATTCAACTTTCTATTTCATTTCTTGAATAGCTAAGCCACAATTCCATTTCCTGTTATTTTGTGGCAGGCTGTTTCGTCCTGCTGTGTCACTACTTTGCTTTCAAAAGCAAACGAAATTCTGTTTTCAGTAAAATGATTTTCTACGTTAAGTAGCTTGAACGAGTTGGCTCAACGAGGTTTGTGAAATGGGAATTTCGTGCTTTACTGGTGGAAACAGAGGGCAAATCAGGCGTCTCCATCAAGGTCAAAGTTCAAATTGAGTTACATTTTCAACCAGATATAGACTGTGTGAAGAGGAAAAGCGTTGTTGGTTCTGAAAGCGAATAAATTAAAAGCAAAGTAGCACAGTGAGTTATTGTGGTTGACCTCGGTTGCCATACTGGTAGATATTGTTTACTTGGGGGGAATTCGTGTTGCAGACTTGAAGCTCTCTCGAGCAGTTTATGAAATCTATTGCACATGAGGCAACCAAATAAACCACATGCATTTGAGATAGCAGTGAAAGAGGAAAAAACAGACAGATTTTAATTATTTGTCCATCGATTAGAGTTTAATGTGGCACTGAGGAAACGTACATCGGAAATGGAAGGAACGCTATGGTCAGATCTCGACGAACAAGGTAAATGGGTTTGTGGAGGGGGCATTGTGAGAATAAATACAGTTTACAGTGTCTGCACAATTCACCCCGTTTGATAACCATTGTTAAATAAAATATTTAGACTTCTCCTTTCTTTTTCTCGGCAAATGTTTTAGTTTTCATCGAATCCCACGGAACCTACGCATTTACTAGCTTTTAGTGGCTAACGATTATTTTGGATTTTGACACTAAATGAATGGATGTAAGATATAACATTAATGCTACATCCATTACTAAATGTGGTTGTAATAATTGAGTTATTCATTCATGTAAATGGAAGGCAGTGCTCATTATATTGCATTTTTTACAAATTGCCAAATATTCACTTGAATAATAGCAAACATTGCACAATTTGCAACCCTATAAAAGTAGAGCAATTCCCCAGGTACAGAATTTAATCATGTACTTGTAAGTGTATATTGAAAAACTACATAATGGCTGTAATTGAACACTCAGCAAATAATACACTACACCGCTAGCAATTGAAATCAAAATGAGTAAAAAAGACCTCAATAAAAATACTGAAAATTGTATACACGAATTGTGCAAGTAGCAAATATTATATCAACCTCTAGCTTGATAGATTTATCAATTTGAATGTAAACATGTGGGGTTGCTTAGGGTAAGGGTAAAATACACAAAGGGTACTCCCTTGTAACCTTTGAAATTTAAGTATTCGGTAATATGTGTAGTAATTTCTACTCCATTTAGTGCTTCCCTCACCACCAACAAAGAGTTACTACACGAAACACCCAATCCCATTTCCTCTAGTCTTGAGTTTTAGACAGATCATGAAATATGGTTAAACTTTCGTGGAATTCTCTAAAAAGCCTTGCGTCACAATAATAACAGCAAGGAGAAAAAAGGGAGAAAACTTCTCAGAAAAGAAAAATGGTACATTTCAAAGAGATAGCCGTTGTCCGTGAAGATTCTGCCCATGTTTGTATTTTCATAATAAATTGCACAAAAGTTCGCTTAATCGCATTTCTAAAAGCTCTATCCATTCTAGCAAGCTAGTTTCAGGATCTACAAAATAGAAAGGGTTCTCGTATACCACTGAACAACAAACTGAACAACTCGATTCAATCACAACAGAATCAGCAATCCCCCAAAACCAGACTAAAGAGAAAATATCAGAGCAATATTCACCCATACTTTCCAACCATTTTCAAACCGAAAGCTTTGCAAAGGCATATGGATCGAATTTTCGAATTTTCCTTTCTGCACACGACCACAATCTGGCATAATATAGACAGTCTACTTCTACAAAAGCAAGTTTGCAAATGCCCCCGTCAAAGAAACATTCCCTTTTGGGTAAGTCATATTATCGGATTTTGTGTTCAGCGAACGCAATTTGGATTCCATTGCAGTGGATAAAATTCTAAATAATTCTTGGGTCGACAGCCCACCTATCACTTGGTTGACTGCGCAAACTGTAAAGACTTCTTTAAATACAGATTAAAATGCCAGATTGCTTTTCTTGAGTTTGACATGACATGACACTATTGAGAAAGGAAAAGGATTCATCTCCCACCGAACACCCCCCACATAAGCATATTATAACAGTGAGGGGGAATGGGAAGAAACGAGAAAAGTAGTGTGTATGTAGTGAGATGAGAGTGTTTTACAAAAGCATTACTCATACAGCCATCTATAACAACAGTTGATAGAAAAAAGTTTCTTTAATGATTTATCTCCAGTATTAAAAAACTTATTCTCACGCTTTGTATTCCAGTGATGCGTGTAAAAGGTATTTGTGTACATTTGAAGTTTGATTGGAACCCTTGAGTGAAATTGGAAAGGAGGGGAGTTTCAGTCAGTAGAAAATCAATGCTGCAATCCACGACTCAAGGCTCACATGAAGCATGAAGAGTGATCGGTTCGTTTTCATTTGAATGTGCCAACGGTTTTGGACAGGTTACTTGCACATCCGTCTGTAGTACGACGGACTCTATACTCATGATTGAGAGAGAGATGTGTGGTGCTGCATACGAAACGAAATAAAGAAAACTTCTAGGAATGTGGATATACATGTATTTGTTTTTCCCATCGATTTCCATATCCGGTGTGAAATATTATTGTAGAAATTCCAAGTAATACTATCATCTCTCTTCAGCTCCATATGTGCAATTTCAAAGTAACTGTTGTCGCTTGTTTGTCATGCAAAAATTCAATTAAATTTCTCATCTAAATATCAAAGGACATAGATACATAAATTTTTGAATGATATATAAATAAATAAGCTACAGCAAACGATACTAAAGGCGACTGCAAATACTGCCTGTAAAAATATTTTCCTCTTTAATTGCAGATGGTCTCAAAATGACTACAAGGTTTACACCCGGGACGGCAATGGATCCAACTGCCACTGTAGAAATATCCATATCATGCAGGTATCCAGGATTAACTATGGGGGATTAACTTGCATAAAGAAATTTGAATATATTTACATAATCTAAATAAAAATTGCATAGCTCTCGTCCTTCAGGAAAAATCTAGCACATTTTTGTCTATACACCGTAATTCGAATGGAAATCCTTCAAAAACTGATATATCTTAAGGAATCCTGTTTCATATAAGTAGAATATTTTTATATTCCTTTCATTCGAAATACTTTCACTTTTTAGTCAAACATACTTACGGCTAAAAAAAGTAATTTACAAAAAAGTAAAATGTCACTCTATGAGTAATCATTTTATTTTGAAATGAGCCCCTAGGGGAATACCCGTCACGATCTTGAGTTTTCATAGGAAAGATGTTCCATCCCGTATTTGTACTTTTTTCCTTTCAGGGAATTACCAGACCGAGATGTTTTCTCCAGGTCGGACCCAATGTGTGTAGTGTATCATCAACCAGTCGGCATTGGGAATACACATTGGGTAGAGCTTCTAAGAACAGAAGTTATATGGAATTGTCTCAATCCGGATTTTACAACAAAGGTATTCTTATTCCACTCTCGAAGGCCATCAGCATTATAAAATCTACAAGATCCATATAAATTTCTTTTTACACGCTTTGTGGCAAGTTAAATTGCGCGATATGAAATATGACTGACAATGAGGCTCACCACCCACACTCAACTTTCTCCTTAAGTTGCAAATTCTAAAATGCAATTTAAATGCCAGAGTTCGGGCCAGTATGTGTATTCTCATGGATGTTTTTACATAGTCCCTATTTGTGTTTTAGGTATTGCTGGACTATCATTTTGAGGAAGAGCAGGCTCTCCGTTTCGAAGTATACGACATTGACAATCCTTCAGCAGCTTTAGAGCTTCATGATTTTATTGGTTACGCGGAATGTACTCTTGGACAAATAGTTGCAGCCGGTTACTGTGGTCATTCCCTTCAGCTTACTCACAAAAAGAGCCGTTTAAATCCACGGATTTCCAAACACACCCATACCAAAAAAGGAAAGATTACTCTGACAGCAGAAGAGCTCGTTCACTTTAAGGAAGAGGTGATTGATTTTTCACAGAATCTAAACGTCCCCGTTTCACATTACCCTGTCTATTCCAATAAACAGCAACTTTTCACCAACCCTTTTCCCACTAAACCTACACGGCTCCTACCAACGAAATTCTCCATAAATACTTTTACCTTGCCACCGCGCCACCACCAAATAACCACTTATAAAACAAATAGCACAGTTGATTTGGAGTCAAGTGAATGTCTTTGACGAGCGCAATTTTGCACAGAGAAACTTTTCATCTCACTGCTTTGTTCAACACCACAAGGCAAAACTTTCCCTTTCAGGTTATTGCTGTTCTGCGCTCTCATTCAAGCTAATTAGGCTTACTTCATTTCGTGCAAAATTTCTGCTCCGAGAAATTGCTCTAGCGGGCGAGTGCTGTTGAATGCTTTTACACATTTACATGATTTGGTGAATTGGACATTTTATTAGAGCACTTTACACTTTAAGCAATTATTACATTACAACCTACAATTTGCGGAAATTAGGCTACGCTCTTGCGAAAAAAGAACTTGCACACCTGCAGTATGCCTTCTAACATTAAACCGCCCAACTGGGACGGATTAACTTGGTTATAACAATACTTGTCCAAGAAGCCTAACATCCCGCGATTGCTGATACTAACGCTCTAATAACATCCCTTGATTTAATATTAGGTCACGCTTAAATTGAAAGGTCACGGGATGGGAAGCACCCGTTGCTGTGTATTTCCTCCGGAAATATTTTACCTGCTGAGTAAAGCCAACGAAGACGGCTCTTTCACTGTCGTCTATCGTTCGGAATCAGCGAGTGGAGATACAAACACGATTTCATGGCTACCTGTAACCATACCCATTCGAGGACTTTGTAATGGAGATAAAGAGCGTGGACTCCAGTTTCGTTTTTACCAAGAGGGTTTCAACGGTTATCATACTTTCCTCGGATATGTGTCTACGTCTGTATCAACCATGACTGCCTCTGTGGTAGGTTCAAGTATCAAATTGCTAGGAAGAAATGGAAAGGTAAGAGGATTGTTGTTGTGATTTTTATTAATACGTGTTATTTACAGGGGTATTTGGTTTCAAGGTCTTTTTTCCTCTCTGTTGCGGTCTCTATACCTGTTAGTTGTAGTCTCTTGAGCGATGAAAGTGGAGAGAGAGTCGAAATGGGCGTTTATGACTCCCCTGCAGTGGGAATTTCACGAGCATGTAACTTTCTCTCTTCACAACTTGAAATATTTTAAGTTGTTATGAGACTTTGGCTTAAGGTATCAAGTAAACTGGAGAATGTTGTAGACGGAGTGGGGAAAAAAGTCATAATGTACCTAGTTTCTTTACCGTTGTGGAACCTCAGGGTGTAAAGATGTGTTCTGTTTGATGTTCTTGTTATTTTCCAGGAGAAGCGGGCAAACGTTGAAATTATTCCACCAGAAATTTCACAAATGTATACATTTCTGGAGTATATAGGGGGTGGAACACAAATCCATTGCTGCTTTGCTATAGATTTTACAGCTTCGAATGGTAATCCATCTGACCCAGAGTCCCTTCATCATATTTCAGAATTTATGGATCGAATAAATCCATACGAGCAAGCAATTCAAGCAGTTGGGGAAATAATTCAGGATTATGATCCCTTAAAAATGTTTCCTGTCTATGGGTTTGGAGCACGAATTCCCCCTTCTGGGGAAGTTTCCCATAACTTCCCCGTTACGCTCAGCGAGTCTCCATACTGCAAAGGAATAGATGGCGTACTGAACGCTTACAGGTGAGTCTGAATACCGTTACTTGGGACATGTTTTGAGAATATTTTAATTTTCGGGCGTTGAATTGTTGATTTGACTCTTTATTAACTTTTTTACATGTTCTCAGCAATGCACTGTTCTTCCAACACTTACAAATAAATTAAGTTATTAAGAACAAGATTAAGAAAACGCTTTAGGCAAAATCTGTTGGCTTATGCATTTGCTGAAAATTTAGCGTAAAGTTGATTAGTATTTTCAAGAAAAAATGAGAAAATGAATTTAAATACAGTTTTATTGATTGCTAACAAGTTTAATCTTTTCCAAATAGGAGCTGCATTCGCCGCATCCAACTGTATGGCCCGACGTAAGTTTGACGATTTTTATTGTTCATTTATTTTACAAAATATTCGTTTATAATTTGAATTTGAGAAATATCTACCAAGCCCAAAACCGTTATTTTAAACAAGTTATTAATTTAAGCGCCACTATATAATTTTTACAAATACAATGATTAAGGATGCCAGTAGGTGTTTCTTATCCCAGATTTGAACTATGAAACAATAGCATATAACATAAAAGATTTATTCATGACAAAATTTATGCATTGCCCGCAAAGACAGAAAATTTAGTATATTGTAATCCAAATCCAACGCTAATAAAAGTTAATATAAAGATAATGCTACAGTAAAAGTTGATGTCATCATGAGCTGATGAAACTCGCATAACGAATCTAACTTTTAGTTTTTTTGCCATTAGGAACTTTGCTTCAATAATACAAAACGTTGCTGCTCTATCTCAACAAAATATGGATGGGCAACATTACTACGTTCTGCTGATCATTACAGACGGAATAATTACCGATATGCCGGAAACTACTGAGGTGAAGCTCTATTGCCTGTGAATTTGTTGCCAGCAATAATCCTGACTTTCCCTTTACGAGAATCTCTTTACAACAACCTGAATTTTTTTCTTGATTTGTTGCAGGCAATCGTGCAAGCGTCAAGACTTCCTTTATCTATAATCATTGTTGGAGTAGGATCAGCCAACTTTCAACAGATGGACGTTCTTGATGGAGACATCGTTCGGTTATCAGCTAACGGTGTATTTGCTGAAAGAGATATCGTACAGTTTGTTCCGTACCGTGATTCACGTTCCTGGATGGCAACCATATGCCCAGAAATTGCAGGCAAATGGTCAAGCAGTTATGACGGCACTAGTCGTCTTGCTAAAGTTAAGCTTGCTAAAGAGGTTCTTGCAGAAATCCCTGATCAGTTAACTAGCTTCATGAAAAGTAGAAACATTATACCCCAACGGCGTAACAAGAGTTTACGTTCTCCTTCACCAGTAAACAATGAGTCTCCTGAAGGCGAGAAATCCGAAAAAGGATAAAAAAATATAACTTGCTACAATCAAAATCCATGAAGAAGGGTATCGTTATTATGAGTTTGAGAGTTGTAAATAGTTAATGTAAGTTTAAAAATCGTTGCGTCAATAAATATATAAGTGTTGTTGCAGGCAATCATCTAGTTCTTGGGTATGTTTATTCGAATAAAATCTCGTTTGGTAAAGTAAATCCTGTAAAGTAAAGTAAATTTAGGTGAATAGTCAAACCATGGCATTCATTCTAAATTTGAATTAAGTTCACCGTTTTACCCTATTCAAATTTTGTCAAGCAAACTCAAAAAGAATGTCCGCATACTTTTACAAGAAAAATTCCATTCTCTGATATGCATATGACGACCAATCACTTTATATGCGATAGCGAGTCTCGCATCAAACTGATCAAACACAAGAATACAAGGATAAATCCCTTTATCCCTTGGATAAATTTTACCGATTCCTGAGACTTGGATATGACTTTCTGTGTGAGTTCATGCTAAGCAAATTCTTCGATTAGACATTCCTAATCTCCAGTCCTTGATTCATAGTTAGTCGATTGTTTTACAAGATACATACCTACATGCATTTTCCGCTGTCGTTACATTATTGCACAATATAAAACAGCATTTTGTTATTACTTCTTGCATGTAACTTGACCGATTTACTGGAAATATATATCCATATAAAATATAATGTAAACATGTAAGTAATATCTTACTAACAATAAGAGCATTGGATACTGTGCACAGTACAGATCTACGGATATGGAGGCTTGTTCTACAAAGCATTTTAAAAGTGCAATGCATACTTCGAAGTTTCAAACTCAAGTTTCAGAGAATCCATCTGTATAGTTTCCGCAAGGAGAAATATCCAGCCAGCTAATGAAATCCATGTAAAGTTATAGCCTGTACGCAAGAAGTTGCAGCGTACATACCGAGAAACACATTATCCAGAGCCAGCATGACAATGACAGGATTTACAGGATGATCCTCAAAACCCCAATAACATGATACGCTAGCCAAAGTAATGTGGTTTTCGTAGTGAGAATCGCAAAGTGCATCATTATTATACAATCCAAGCTGACTTTGGAATATACACATAAGGTAAGTTGGTAACCACCTAAAAGTTTGGCTAGATTTGCCGTTGAATGAAAATGAGAAACGAAATATATATGGTGGAGGAGGAGGAATACATTATTACCTTGAGGATAACACAATAGAACAAGTACACACACTCTCTCGACTTCATACCCAGCGAACCTTTTAAGTAAGTAATACCATCAGCTAAAATACATATGCGGAATATGCAAGAAGCAATGCAAAAGTTCTTTTTCGTCCGTTCGATTTTATGTATGCGATGCGAAGTGGTCTGGTGTTATGTTAAAAGATGTGAATGCGACGATGAAGATGAAAGCGAGCGAGCCAAAAGATATGTACCACCACCACACGCACTTATACTTTACTTACTTAAGGTATTATGCACACGCACACAAAATGCACACAATGCCCAAATCTTCAAGTAAGAAAATATATTTACTTCTCACATCTCATCTCTCTCCATTCTCCACTGTTGCTATATACTTTTTATATAGATGAAACCGTGCTAGCAAGTTCATATTTTCGGTATTTCTATCTTCTGATTATTCTCGTGATACGACGGGTGGGTATTGACTATATCTTTTGTACATATAAAGTTTGCTCTGTTCCAAAGGGAACTTTTCATGATCACTGAAGATCATCTTGTGCATGTACACACATTTGCCTCTCTTTTTTCCCTTTCCTTTTTATCTGTGTGACAGTGGAAATTCAACTGGCTCGCTCGCTCTCTGCTCGTGTTACACTATATATATTTACAAATTTACAATACATGCCTGTCTGGTGCCTCTAAACTTAAGTTTCACATATTCCAGCAGGACAATTTATTTAGTAATGCAATCGTTTCCATACCTTACTGACTTACAAATTTGACCAAAAAAATCATAACCATTTCCTTCCTCTCTTGAAACAGGATGGAGCTGGCTAAAAAAATAGATTGAGCGCTAAAAAAAACTTTTCAAGACGTTATCACTTGGATGGAAGGAGGAGGATGGTAATCAGCTTCATTTTTCAATATTTGATATTAATTTAAATAGTTTGTACTTTAATTAGTTCCATGCGACTCCTCGACGTTGGGATGTCTGAGAAGTTGATACAGGGATAAGTTGGTATGTAGAAAGAACATTCATATATCAATGTTTTTCATAGGCTTAACGCTAACCAATTTACACAATGAGTAAATGGCCATTTCATTATAGTTAAAGATCGTATGAACTTTTGGAATTAGGAACTTAGGGATGCTGATATTGCTGATTGTTATATCGGTTAGGTATTACTTATTCTGGCCTATTCTGAAATCTGCATTCACTATATGCACACATTATATTGTGCTTATACATCCTGAGTCTGTTTGGTATCAGTGCACAAGTGACAAGCTCACCAGTGAAGGATTACTGATGACTTCTTAGACTGGCGGTAATAAGCCTATCCATAAATGATTAACCTTGTTGATGGAGTTTGAAGTACACAAAAAAGTGACCGATAGGTGGTTAGTATAGTGCGAGTTGTAAGTATATACGCTGGTGTGAATAATGTAGCTATTCAAAACAGTCTGTCAATTTAATAAAATATGGAGCTCTCGTTCTAAAAAGTCACAAATTTATGTCACACCAGGTTCAGGCTTCATGATTAGCCGTTAAATTTTTGATGCTATAAAAATGTTCGTGACTAAACGCCCGTTTTAGAATTTTCATACAAGTAAATATGTGCTCATAAGTACGCAAAAATATGGCATTCTTCCACGCAGGAAGTCTGCAACACAACAGGTCACTGAGGGCAAGGATTTATTAAGAATTGCGATTTTTCTTTCAAATTTAACAAAAAATAAATTTCAAACAAACAAAGTTCAAGTTGGAGTCAGCAATAAAAGTTTAAGTAAAAAACCTACATTTATCAAACGCGAGAAGTCTTTTATAACAATAATATTTGCTTCCGATCTGACTGAATAGGATCTATGCACAATGCATGGATCGAGCTTTTTGTTCATTTCAAAGACCACCGTGTAAAATACTTTGTAAACAATGATTACTTAATATATGATAGTGGTGTGGCCCATTCTCCAGTCGCGTCGGGTATTATACAGACGAGTCGGAAAATCATAGGTTTTCTTTTCTAGTGACTGTGATAGTAGAAATAAAGAGTGCTACTTTTTTGGATTTAAATGGTTATATGGAATATTTATGTAGATCATATTTATGTAGATCATTGGCAACTTTTTAATAAGAACCGGACGGGAACACAGGAAATTAGAATTTAGAGGGTATTCTGTATTCTTTAAACATTTGTTAAATGTATAAAATAAAACCGTTGATTGACCGTAGCTTTCATTAATCAAGTCATCAGGGACAGGGCACAGACACAGACAGATTTAGTTTTGTTGTTTGTCATGGCCGTTCGGCCCGTTCGCGTTTATTGAACCCACTGTGTAGTTTGTTAGTTCCAATCGGTGAACAGGTATTCACTGCTGATTGATAACATATTTGTACTGAATTGGTACGTTGGGTATTAATAAATTAAATGTAATGTGAATTAATTTAATTAAATCATTTATTACGAATACATTATCCGATTGACTGATTGACGATTACTTAAGTACAATTGTTGATTTCATTGCTAAGTTAGTAGAATTTTAAAGGTATTAAATTTACTTTTTCATTTTTGCTCCACGCTATGGTTGAAGATACGACGCATCTCGCTCGAGAAATTTAATTCAGTGTTGAATTCTTTAATCAGTTGTGCTGCATAGTAGTAGCACTAGCGACTTATGTGAAGTCATAAATCATGGTCAACAGCCGACTCGGCACTAGCCAACGTCAAACATTGAGCTACACTATGTTTTTGTGTTATTATACCAAGTGAAAGTGTGTTTTAAAATGATTTTCTAACGAAATGTTCTTTGTTCTTTGTTTTTACTAGATGTCGAATGATTCGATATTTGTTTGTCGATATCAAACGCCTTTCCGACGCAGACAATGGCAAGCGCTTAAAAACACTTGCAAATCTAGTGATTCCCAGTGGTGGTAGATTTGCCATTAGTTGTTTCCATTTCCAAGAATCTATTTACCTCCAATTATGGAAACTACAATCGGTGATAACAGCCCAAGAGTTCTGCTACTTCCAGATTCTTTGCCACTGTTACATTCTATTTATCCAGCAAGGATTGAAGAACCTAATCCAGAAGACCTACCATCGACAGTTGACATTGCTGCTCTGAATGTATATAAAATATCATTACAGTATTTAATTGAATTACAAATATGTTTAGTACAATGCACAACTTCACACAAAACATTTTACGTTATAAGAATTTGCTCCTGATTAAAAAATAACGCCGAGAGCTTAAAAAATAACAATTCTAGTCTTCCATGAATCCTGTAAGTAAACGTTTCAATTCTCACAAAACATGTTTGTCAAACTTTTGATAGGAGCTTCCTGGTGCTGACACGAGCTTTCATATGGGAAATGCGTGGAGAAGTACCGCAGTTGCTCCTCGACCGAGAGGAAAGCCTGTTGAAGATCAGAAGAATGAGAAACCTGTATTATGTAATGGACTGAAACCTGTATGTAATTCTGAAGAATCACAAGAGTCAGATGGATCTAATAGTGACTCAGACACTGTAATTCATTAATTAACATAAATATATTTATATGCTCTTGCTTTATCACATCAAAATCATTATGTATGTTGTATGTGGTGAACATTGTAGGACTCAGATTCCAAAAGTTGTTCAAGTGAGTCAAGATCGTCATCAACTTGCGGTTCGTCTTGTAACTCAGAATCATCAGGCTCCTCAGATTCGGAATCGGGAGATGAAAGCAGTAAGTCATCATCATTTTCAAAGGCACCGGTAAAAATTAGCAGGCGAGAGACGTCAGTGCCTATTGTTAATGGAAAAAACTCTTCCAAATCAAATACTAAAGCGTCAAAGCCGAATCATTGCAAAATAAGTTATACCAGCAGTTCTGACTCTCGAAGCAGTCAAGAGAAAAGGAGTAAAGCTAAACAGCGTAATTTTTCAGTGAAGGGAGCTACATATGAGCCTGGAAGTGTCAAATTAAAACTTGCTGCATTGAAACCGCCTACTCAAACTCGTAATGAAAATTACATGGCCCTCTCACCACAACGTGCCTCTTCTCCTTGGCTGTCAGAAGGCTCATCAAATGATGAAAAGTTCACAGAGCTAAAAGCGCCCATTAAAAGTATAAAATCATCCCCTGTACCTGAATTATCCCCTCAGAAAAAATCAAATGTTTCTATCCCTGCGGAAAACAGGTTATCTACATCAATACATACAGTAACATTGGATGCTCGGGGAAAATATGGAATGAAAAACAATTGGTGTAAAGTCTCTCCAGAAAAGGAAAAATCGAAAATAACTATTAACGAAGAAACTGACAAACCTAAAAAGAAGAACAAGCTCTCTTGCCTTATGACATCTCTCAGCCCTAAAAGTAGACTCAAGATTCCAAATGGAACACTAGTGAATGGTAATAGCGAGATTAGACGAGACTCAAAAAACTTTAATCCTCCATCACCGCAAAATTCAGTACCCAAGCCTCCAGAGTACCATGGACGTAAATTTTACGGAGCGGGTTTGAAATCCCCATTATTATCTTCAACCTCAGGTGCACCTACCGCCAATGAACGAAACTCTAACAACGTCGGTAGCTCTTCTCCTCCACCTTCGCTTCCTCCTCCTCAAATCACGACACCTATTAAAACAAAAGCAGCTAAGAAATATATACCGGAAGATCACCTAGTCATTCCTGCTGTCGTAATAACCCCTGCCACTCCATCTACAACAAAGAATGAAAACAAACGAAAAAAGAAAAAGCTGAAAAAGACGGTAAAAGAAAAGAAAAAGAAAACGAAAAATTATAAAAAGCTGAAGGCTCTTGAGGAGCCAGAAGGAATGGTTGAAATACGCACGGCCATTAGCAGTTTATGTTTAGAAAGTGGTACGGATCAGCCGTCTCAATCAAGTGTTCAACGAGAGCGAGAGCCATTTACGTTTGAGCTAAGGAAATTTACCAACTTCGACAAAGATTTGCTCGCTCTTGAAATTCCTGCCCCAGCTAGAAACTCGTTCCCCAGAACACCCATAGCTAGTACATCTGGGTCTGGACGAAAAAGAAAGGTTAACATAGTAAATGACAAAATGAAGGCAAATACTTCTGAAAGTCAAAGCACTCAGTTGCAGAGGCTCCCCCTGAAGAAACGACATCATCATACTAATTCTGAAAGTCCTATTGATAAATACCCTTCTGATATATTTAATTCCAAGTATAGGTTTGGACAACTTCCCGGATGTGTTAGAAGTTGTTTCGAAATAACCATTCCAACTTCTCAAACCTTTAAATTAAAGAAAGAATTAGAAGCATGTTGCGATTTTGCAAAACTGTCCGAGCATTCTTCTCAATCGACATCACAGACAGTTGTTGAGACCTCTTTGGAAGTTCAGTCAAGTTCGAAGAAGAAGCAAACATCAGTATCAAGAAAGCAAAAGCCCACCTAAAAAGAAAACAGTGGTTGTGTCACCGGATATTACTGCCGCGATAGAACATGCCAGGCGCTCCGGTCGAATTCGTAAACCTAGAAAATTAGACTTGGATTCACCACCAGAAAATCCTTCTTCGCGGACACCGAGTCCTCAAAAATCATTATCTAACAAATCTCCTAAACGTGAAAACAAAAGCATCAAAGCAAACCCTGTTGACATTGTTGTGGATGAAGAGAAAACAGTTGAGCCACCTATTGCTAAAGGAATGACGAGATCCCGAAAACGAATTGTAACAACTCCATTGGAGGAGGAAGTGCCAGTGAAAAAGTTCAAACCATCTACAGATTGTGATAGTAGTTTAAATGAGTCGGAGATATCTACTGAGGTGGAAACAGATGTGGAAAATATTACTCAATCCCCACCAACTTCCACTGCATCTACACCCTCATCTCTACCTAACCAGCAACAAGCTAAAAAACGAAGAAAAGTGAACCGGACTGGTTTTCCAAGCGTGAAAAAGAAGAAAAAATCAGGCACCAATTCCAGCAATCCAAGTCTGGCATCTACTTCGAATATGGAAGATTCTGATGGTGCTACTCCTACAGAAATACCACCCGATCCCGAGAAAAATGCAGTTCTTCAAGTTGAAATTAAGCAGGAGAGTATTGTTGTTAAGCAGGAGAGTTGCGAACAGGATCAGGAAGATGTAACTTCTGATCCAAATCTTATTGGTGCAGTAGCACCAGGATTTTCTCTGTCGTTGTCCGAACGGGTAAAGATGAGAAAAAGAAATTCATTGGACAGTCGGACATCTAATAATGAATACGAAGGAATGGAAAGTCCTGAAATTCCTGGCATGATTTTCGACCTGGTTCATGCCCCTAATCCACCGTTAGTTGTGCCTGAGAAGGACAATTATTTACCATGTGGCTTATTGTCAAATTATTACAAGACCATGGATTTGTCTCAGCGAAATAGGAGTGAGGCAGAGAAAAATAATAAAGTACTTCCGCGTCCTCCAGATCCAGAATCCGGTGAGTTCACAACCACCACCTATCGAGAGTTCAAATTGCCTTACGACATTTGGTGCATGGGTGTTTTCCGAGCTAAAAATCTGCATGAGATTTATATGAAAAAGAAGCAAGAGGAGGATGAAGCCGCTGCAGTAGTCGCTGCACTAGAAGCAAGCGAAAGAAAACGGGAGGCGAAATTGGCTCATAGGAAATCTGAAGTAGATTCAGCTTCACTAGTTATTGGGGGGAAACCGAAGAAGGGAAGAATGCCAGAAATTATACCGCCTTCATGGAGTTTCAGGAAGATAAAATCAAGTTAGTAGTTTGACTAAGTTGTATGAAAAAATGTAGAATCACACTAGATTATGAATTACAGTATACGTATACGATGAATTTATTTATAGATTCGTACTATGGTCTTAATAAACCACCTACTTCCTCGGAGTATGAGCAGAGCTGCCCTTGTCTGGAGGGTCCTTATAAATGTTCTACGGATGATTGTCTCAACCGTGTTGTTTATACGGAATGTCCTGCAAATTGTGGCGACAACTGTAAAAATCGTCGTATTCAGAAACACGATTGGGCTCCTGGAATTAAGAGATATTTAACCCCTGACAAGGGGTATGGAGTATTCACGGCGGAAGAAATCAAAAAGGGGAATTTTATTCTGGAATATGTCGGCGAAGTTGTTTCTGAAGCGGTTTTCAAAGAAAGAATGCATACAATTTATGCTACTGATACTCATCACTATTGCCTTCATCTGGATGGTGGATTAGTTATTGATGGACATAGGGCTGGAGGAGAAGGTTAGTAAACAGTAAAGAGAATACCCGGTTTTTTAAAAAGAACGCTACTTAACGCGACATAAAATATCTAGGTCGGTTTGTCAACCACTCCTGCGAACCCAATTGTGAAATGCAAAAATGGTCTGTCAACGGTTTGTCTAGAATGGCTTTGTTCGCTTTAAGGGACATTCAACCTGATGAAGAACTCTCATACGATTATAACTTTTCTCTTTTCAATCCTTCTGAAGGACAGGTAATAAACCTCTCAACTGGATTTTTCACTAGCTGTTTCGTTCGTTCCATGGCTGTGAAGAATCTAACACTTAATTTTGAACAATTATTTTTTCAGCCTTGCTATTGTGGTAGCGAGAAATGTCGGGGCGTGATTGGAGTCCGTACAAAAAATGGAAAAAATGGTGATTCAAATAATGGAGGAAAAAAGAAGGTTGGGTTGGGATTAGTAGCCTCTAAGGACGCTAATGGAACGATGGAGTCAACTTCATTCGAGAAAATGAAACATTTGTCCCGGAAGGATAGGAATTTTGTTCAGACTCATAATTGTTTCCTTATTCGAAATTATGAAAAGGTAATAATCATTTATTTGTTAAAAATAGATTCTTGAATGCATTGCATTACAAAATGCGTTGTCTATTTGATTTGCCTGCAGATCCGCAAGATTAGACATGAAGTTGACGATAGAATCAACATTGGTGATAAGTTGGAGAAAATCATGACTGCTTGGGCTACTCGCTATAAACCTGGGTCCTCTAAAAATAAACCACCGCAAGTGCCTGATGATGACCCAAAGTTGTATCGTCAGGCAAGAATTTCTCAAATATTCTACGAGCTGTACATTAACCTCACTATGGCTAAAGGTAAGCAGTGACAACTTTACTACCACAGTATGCCGTGTGTACGGTCAATCCAAACAGTTAACTGTATGGCTTTAATAATATTTTATCAGATGAGACGGGGGGAACATTTTTATGCCAACCTTTCATGACACTTCCATCAAAGCGAAAATGCCCACAATTATACGCTAGCGTAGCTGATCCTTATGATCTTTCGCAAATCTGTAGAAAGATACAACGAGGAGAGTATCGAACTTTAAGTACCTTCGAAGTGGACTTGGGTTTAGTACTAACTAGTTTCGAAGCAGTTTATAACAAACCAACAATCACAGAAAATACCAAAAAAATCAAAGCGCTGTACAAAACTCTGAAGGCAAAGGCTATTGATGAACTTGAACCCTTCATTGTTCACAAAGGAAGTAAAGGTTCCACCATCTCAAATGAACTACCTAAATTCAAAAATATCCCTGTCAACCCAGAAGAAGACGACTTGATTCGTTGTATTTGTGAAAGATTTTCTGACGAAGGAATCATGGTACAATGTGATAAATGTTGCGTTTGGCAGCATTGTGACTGCATGGGAGTTCCAGCCGGCGCAGAACAGAAAAATATCAACAGGAAAAGAAAACAGCAACGCCGAAATAAATTCTTTTCTCCAGTTAAATCCAGTAACACTGGACAGCAGCGGCATTTCCCATGTAGCCCAACCCCGACCTATTGTGTGTCATCCTCTAACTCCTCCATTTGCAGCCCAAACAATGCTTCTCGTATAAACCGCCCGCTAACTGCTTTAAATGATGACGTCGAAATTGCGGATTTGGTTATCAACATTAAAGACGAAATCCCGATGGAAATTAAAGAAGATTCTAATCATAGTGTAGAGCTCGCGTCTGGGACAAAGATAGATATTTCGGAGTTGGAAACGCAGAGGATCGATGCCGATGGAGACTTGGAAGTCAACAGACCTCCGCCTGACATGTTCCTCAGCTCAAAGACAGTCAACTCTAATCATAGTGACGAACAACCGTATTATTGCGAGCGTTGTGATCCTAGACCACTGGAGAAAGAAGTTCCCCTTAATGGAAAGGATGACACTGCTGACAAAATTCAGTTTACAACACTTGTTCGCGAGGATGGCTTCATGGTTAGAAGAAATGACACTGTGTACGTGTTAAGGGATCCACCACATGAACCTGGGCAAGTGGTGATTAATAAACCATCCTACCGCACTGCAGGTCCGCTTGTTCCAAAAGAGTGTGACATTTTCCGTATTGATTCATTGTACAAAGATGCAGAGTAAGTATGGTACATTCAAATGTATCATGAAATGTAGTTTTTAGACAACTCTGATTGTCTGGTTTTGCATATCCTATGCTTACCAGCCAAAATTGTGCGACTGCTAGTTGTTATTTTCTTACATGTATTTTATGTGCCTCGCAGGGGTAAAAGGTTGGCGTTTGGACATCATTACGTCAGACCCAGTGAAACTTTTCATGAACACAATAGAAGATTTTATCGGAATGAAATATGTCGGTCGCCTGTTAGTGAAGTTATCTCAATCGAATTAATTCACGGGAGATGTTGGGTTGTAGACCCATCAACTTATTGTAAGGGTCGACCCGTTGGTATGTTATAATGACAAACAAACTTCACGTATATATCATTTTCATGTATATTTGAATGTCACAATTTTTTAATACCTATGCTTATCTTTTTATGCAGGTTGTGAGGAGAGCCATATTTATATTTGCGAGTTTCGAGTGGATAAGCAAAATCGCAGCTTCTCCAAAGTTGGGAAAACAACCCATGCTGTATGCATGAAGCCATTTGCATTTAACTATTTCGAAACTAAAATTCAAATTACTAGGAATTATCACGTAAGATTTTTATGCTTACACCTTTTAACAACGTATAATTCCCAACACAATAAAAACTTACGTTGGTAAATTAGTAAGTAATGAAATTATCTCTTATCAATATTGCAGCCGCATGGTCCTCCAAGTCCAGACTTTAAACAGAAACCACAAAATGCTGCGCCATTACCCAACCAAGAAAAGGGCAAAAACAAAAAAGCAGAGGAAAAAATTCGTAACGTGAAACCTCAAAGCACATTGGAAAGACTGAAACTTACTAAGTTGGTAAGTTAGGTTAAGCAGTCAATTTTTGAGCGGATAGTCAGAGTGAAGACACTAAATTCTGAATTTCTCATTTCTTAGTTTTATATTTGATAATTTGCAACTTTTGTGCATTGCAGAGAGGAGAGCAAAAGGAGCGTTTGAAACGAATTTTGAATGTTCTTCAAAGCAAGCTTCCTGATTTTGATAGTCAACCAAATGATCTTTCCAATCTTCTTGGAAGGAAAAAACAAGTGAAAAAATTAACATTGCCGACATAAGTGGGTGGGGGGGTGGAACTTCGCTAAACATTTTTAACTCATAAATGACGTTATAGGATCAAAAACAACTCACCTATCTATGCAATTATTTGCAATAAAATGTATGTAATTTACCTTTTCTACTTCGACTTGACATTTTTGGGACATTCGGATTTCGGGATCCTAACTGTAGCTATCTGTCGTTGTAATGTGTTATTATAATTATGTTAACTAGAATTTATCAATCTTTTTGATGCAACTAAACTTTTAAAGGAGTCCCTCGCGTATGTATGACTGTTATTAATCTTACCATTATTAGAACAAAATCATAGTTTTCTTTTTCTTCAGTTTTTGTCTTAATAGGTGGATGTATGAATAAGACAACTTCGATTGTATGTTATGTGTTTATTAAGGCTTAAGGTTTTGATATTGATAAGAACCATAGTTCATAAGAATTGTTTATATTGTTATTGTACAGTAACAGGAAGATGATATTGTGCACTGTTATCGTGTTCGGTTGTCATCATGCTAAATGCTAATAACTCAATACAAATGTTATCCAGTACTAAAACTGAATAAACCGAGTTTTGAAATCTAACTATAATTGTAGGTGTTTACTTACTAGGTTTGCATGCACATCATCATGACGTTTAACACATTAGTCTATTTATATTACGGGCTAATTGATTAATAATTTATAATGTAGCATTACGACAAGAAATCATGTTTTCATTTGAACTGTCAACGTTTCTTTATTTTTCGTCAAACTTAATTACAGATTTGTCAAGAATTGAAGACCTTATGCCTGAAGATTCATGGTTCATTGTTTCAATGCCTGGGTGTATGTAGATTTTAGAAATTTGTAAATCTAAATCCATACAAAGTTTGCGTTCAATGCGAAATATAATCACAATGCTGGTAATTAACTATATAATGATTTACGTGTTTAACTCTAATTGTAAGTAAACGATAAAAATCAAAACTGGAGATGTGGGACTTAAATGTGTTTGCAAGTATAATTCTAACTATTCCCTATTACTGTAATTTTTAATAAGTCATGTAAAATTATCCTGTTATTATTGCGAAAGTCTTATCAGATTACAATTTCGTACACTACGAAATTGTAAAATTATAATACAAGTTTGTCTGGCTCTCTATTGCACTACTGCACTGCAAACCACAACCACCATCTCCATCCGGACCATTACAAAATAATAATTATTATATAAATCACAAAATATGATACGACGGCTATATGCGTTTTTATTCAGCAGACACAACAAATTTTGAATTTATCCCCAGCATAGACAACTTTAACCGGCAGTACTTGTCTCGTCCGCAAATTTATGCTCGTCTTTTAAGTTCCAACATAACTTCTTCGGGATGCGGTGATGGGCTATCAGGCCGACAATTCGCTGACGTGGAATCTTTGCAATCCATATTCAAGTTTCGGGTATAAATCGGAGAATGTTTTTCCATCACTACATCTTCATTTATATGAACCGCATTAATATCAGATCTAGATTTCCAAAAATTTAAAGGAATACATATATAATAGGACAACTTTTGCTGAAAATAAATTTTGAAATGTTAACATACCCAGGTATTTCAAACATTGGCTCCAACAATATACTCTCCAGGATAGCCCGTAATCCACGAGCCCCTGTCTTTCTCTCTAATGCTAGTCGTGAAATAGCACACAGGGCATCAGCAGTAAACGAAAGATCAACATTGTCCATTGCAAGCAATCTCTGAAATTGGGGGACCATTGCATTTCTAGGTTCCGTGAGTATTCTGACTAGTAAATGTTCGTTAAGAGAATGAAATGGAACAAGAACAGGAAATCTACCCACAAATTCCTAAGATAATAAAAAAAATCCATCAGTAAGCAGAAAACATATTTTTTATCTTATATTCCTCGAGTTGAACTATCTTACTGGAATCATTCCAAACTCAATGAGGTCACGGGCTTCCACTTGCTTTAAATACGCATCCATCTCGGCATAGTCTTCAGCAGCATCTCCAGTTGCACCAGACATATGCGCCACTCCAGCTTGAGATGCTGCTCTCCTTCCTGGCGATCCAGAAGCTGGTACTCCAAATCCCAGGTACTGGTAACAACACAAAATATAACATTTATGTATGATGATTGAACGACATTTGAGGAATGGATGTTTAAAAAAATTTAATTTTATAATTGAAGCGGTGTGTATTCTCAAATAATTTTTTACTTACCTTTTCGTTTTTCCGTCTGGATATAATTCTATCAACTCCATTGAAAGCTCCAGAAGCGACAAATAAAATGTTTGTTGTATCAACTTGAACTGATTCACCCCGAAGTTTTCTTGGGGCATTTCTTTCTGGAACATTTACTATTGTGCCTTCAAGCATCTAGAAATTGAATAAATCGGGTGCAAAAATCTATTTTATTTTAATATGGATACGTCCGAACTAAATACTTAATGGGATAGAGAAGTAAGAATATACCTTCCCACTGGTGGTGCAGTATTTCCAGAGGGGGAATGGAGCATTCCTGAACCATAAGGAGATCCAGGTCCACCAGGACCAATATTACTAATTGGTGGTCCTCTTCCCGGTCTTCCTTCATAGTATGTGTCAGAGTTCGCCCAACTTGGGCCGATGTGATGTGGCTGGGTGTGCTGCTGGTGTCCTTGAGGATAAGCACCAAGGGCACTGTGTCCTAAACCTCCAAGATGTAATAGGTCTACAGATTAAAATATACTGCAAGAATACTGTTCACAATTGTCGGGTAAAACATACGGGACCATAAGGGCCATGTGCCTTTCTTACGGTGTGAAAACGTATTAGAAAGATCCGTAAAACCATCCTGATTTCGAGCTGAAGAATCAGCGGGCTGTTTTTGAGTGGAAGTCTGAATATTTACGCTCAGTCGCTTGTAATGGTTGTAAACAGCCACTGACAACACCTTCTTAGCTTGCTCTTGTCCTATTACGTGTCTATCCAAATATTCGTATATTTTCTTTGGCGGTGGAGGCTGTTTTTTTAATGCTGCGTTGGCAAAATTTTGTCGGGCCTGAGAATAGTCTCCTTCAGGGCGAGCTGGATCACCACGAATATTCTTTCTGCCATCATAATCCGATAAAACTACGAAGAAATGCTGGCATTTATCACATTTGACGAACCTTGTCGACGCTATGATAAAAATATAAAGTTCATAATTAGTCTCCATATTGCAGAAACTTTGAAATCAAATCAAGATGGATTTGAAATGAATCTGATTGAGTAAAGCAGTAGAAACTCACAGACAAATGTTTCGACATGGACACAAGGATCACCGCACTTGGGACAAGATAATCCATCCCTACCAGATGAGCTACCTCCTCGAACTCCACTTCCAGAATTTGATCCTGATCCACTAGTACGTTTAGGGTCATTAGTTTTTGACCCTTCTGAAGTGCTTGGAGGTGGTGGCACTGATCCTGGAGGACCCCGACCGAATAATATGCCAGCAGATGAAAACTCGGCTAAATTAAGTCAGAATGACAATGACAATTGACGTATATTGTGACTAGTGACTAGTATTAATATGACGAAAGCACAGCATCTTTTATGCCACTTTTCTTCATCCACTTTATATAATATTTATGAAATAGCGTACCCTTTGAGGGAAACCTATTCTGCCGTGGATGAACAATTCTTCCAGCAGAATTCCGAAGGCATCTTAATGTGGTTATGCCACTAAGGCTCATTCTATACGCAGAAGTTAAAGTAGTCACTGGAGAAAAAAGTGATTTCAGGTGACAGGCAGTACAAAACGTCAAGTACGCTGAGCGGTTTTGAGTTGATAGACTGGGCGGTGGGAGCTATTAAACAGGAAATACTTGTCCAATTTGTAACCTGTGGTTAAAATATCAAAAATGTGAATAATTAGTAAATTATCCATTCTTTTATTTTAAATAGTACAAATAAACAATACGCTAGATTTATCCCTTTGTCATTCTTCTTGAGCTACGCAACAACTTGAAGAACATGAAAATTTCATATACCGAGTTTCAGAATCGCTTTTAACTTTTAAATGTTTAAACATCAGTCCTTGTTTTCACTTACAAAATAATTGGGAAAAAATTATATTATAAACTTTGAAACTAAATAGCAAATGGTTAAGTGAGCAGCGCACAGCGCACTTAAATAGTCAACCTAACACGATAAATGAAAACTGAGCAAACATTATGGAAACTAACAACTATTAAAGGTGATGACTCGCCGTAGCAATGAGTTACAAGACCAGTGAACCGCCTGTGCATGTATTTGAGGTTCTGACCTTTTCAAGCTGGCGTCTCGCCTAACTTTAAATTTAAACGCGAGTATTTCGACGACAAATGCACATAAGATCCGCGTTCATCCCAGAAATTCCCAGATCCATATTACACAAAACGTTTACTTGATACTTCTTTTTTCTAGCCTGACATTTTTTCGCGATATAACTAGATGCGTGTAATATTAAACGGATAATGTCATTACGTACAATATTGAAACTATCCAATATAGATGTGTGCAATTTTATTATTTACTTAAACCCTTTGAACATCATCTGTTTTTTAGTAGAGCTCCTCTATTTACAAATGTAAACGAACCAATAGCAAGCAGGACATAACGATGTCCTGAACTCAGAACAAACTCTGGCTTGTATTTATGTACTACAGCACTACACGTACCTTTTTACTACAGCAAAAAAACAACATCCACATCCACGACTACACGAAAATGTACGAGGTGTTTTTGTTATGCGTGGCTGTGGATTTAATCCGGAGATAAACCACATTAAACATTTGAAACAAAGAAGCACAACTAATCTCCTTTTACTTTTATTACAAAAATCTTAAATATGCAATTATTACACGGTATCTAATTTATAGAACAAAGGATAAAGGATTATTCGTGTATGATAATTGGGGCATTTGGGGCTTGGGACACGAAAAACATNCTCCTTTTACTTTTATTACAAAAATCTTAAATATGCAATTATTACACGGTATCTAATTTATAGAACAAAGGATAAAGGATTATTCGTGTATGATAATTGGGGCATTTGGGGCTTGGGACAGGAAAAACATGTAAAAGATTTCCTAAATAATATATAAACCCATTTGTAGTTCAAATAAAATGTTCAAATTTCTATTATGAATAACGATTGTTGGAAATTAATTAAGGAAAAAGTATCTATTTAAAAAAATTGGACGCAAACACAGGTTAAACACAAAACATTTTGCTACATTTAAGGTAGCCGAGAGTTGAAGGATCAAAAGTACAAAGGATCAACCTTGAATGCAATTTTCTGAACCTCTGAGAAAAAGTTTGGAAAGGTCATAGGAAATTGTGTTGACTAAATCTCTAAATCTAAATCTATGGCCTGCAAAACAAGAACAAGCGTGATATATGACGGACGCGACAGACTTACAATGGAGTATGAAAAGTGCATCTCGTAAATAAGTTGCGTCGTAAAACAAGAAACCTGTGCTGTGAGTTCAAGTAAGTGTATACACAAAAAACAACTAGTAGAGCCAAACTGTTTTCATCATAACAGTGTAGTCAAAGTTTTTTGTTATAACTTATAAGTTATATAACTATAACCCATCCGATGCATATTGCATTTGATTTGGTAGTGGCGTGTCCGCCCGCTTCAACATTATGCTACACAATTACACAACAACATAGTAACATTTACCTTTCAGTGCATAATTTACTTATGTACTTTTGTACTTACAAAATATACATATCATCCTTGTACTCTAAAAAATTCCTTATACCTTAGGAATGTCTTTACTGTCGGTATACTTATATCTGCACCTTAGGCAAGTCTGTTTACTTTTTGATTTTTAGATGAGAATAGAGGTGAAAAATACATGTACTTGTTTGGGGATAGGGAATG
>JAHZNA010001404.1:0-48868 GCA_027743935.1 Sinodicranocentrus sp. ZH6
GCTCTCCACACATTGTCTACATAGTTTCCACTCCATAGCGAGTAAAATGTATTGCATTATTACGGAGAGAAAACCAGAGCAGTAACAGTTACAGCAGAGGTTGTTACTGCTGATTATGATTATTACTATTATCATAAAACAAAGAGTCATTTTGGTTCCTCTCTATGGGATCTGACCATCTCGTCTCTCAACTTCTCCATTTCTTTTGCGTATATCATCAATATGCATACTCGTGAATTTTGAGATGACTATCTATCATATGGTTTTTACGTTTCCTTTCAAGTATGAATATGAATCCATTATACCCTTTATTTGAATATATACTGGAATATGATTTCGTCGTGATTACCAGATTTACACATAAAACAGCCAGCTTCGTAATATATGCGAGTTGCGTACTAATCATGACTACCTGAATAGAAGTTTCCCTGCCCTGTAAATGGCATTTGAAATGTGAACATTGACTACTATATATGTAACATAATATTACGTCATTATCCCTTCATCATCTGCTCTCTCGAATGAATTTACTCTCAGGGGATTTAATGCGAGGATGAGTTGCAGGAGCGATTTTAAATTCCAATAAAAACCTCCTTTTATTTCATCAAATTTCTACTTTTTAGCTCTATATTGTATGCAAGGAGCAAATGAGCAACGATATCACAGCGGTTTTTCAAACTCATACTTTACTCCTATCTGTTCGTCGTGTGCACAACATTGTGTAATATTCTCTGATTACAACTTGTGAACAAGGCGAGTTTACACGAGTTTCTTGACTATATTATGTTTATGTTGTGAATTGGAAAGAGGAGTAAAAATATTATGTATATGTGATATGAGCAAGTATAATTTACCGATTTTTCATCTTTTCTGGCCCTAAAGGGCTCAAAAAACAATCTGTCTACACTCCATGGGGTCCATTTTTTCCAGTTGGGAGAATTTATAAAAATAGACTTGTTGCCCGGGTCCTCGTAACTCAAAAAAGGAGAAAATGCACGTTCCTCCTCGTGCTGCGCTTTTTCTAAGTGATGGTTTTAGATTTGGATTGCAAAGCTGATCAAATTTATGCCTAGTTTTAAACTATCTGGTTGAAATGAGTAGGATGATAATAATAATGAATAAGATAAGTAGTTTTCGTTGGCAGAAGAGTGGGGTCTTGTTGTGAATATTTAAATGCATTTTTTTTTTCATTTGTGATCGGTATTAGAATTTCCTCATAATATATATCCCGCTATATACATATATATGAGAAACTATGTAGCTTTATATTTAGGAGCAGTCTTCAGTGCTGCTGAAGAAGAAACTTTGACTTAAAATGTGTGATGTGATAAAAATTACGAGGCATGCTGACCCGGGTAAGCTGCGCCATGTTTTCATGTCTTCTTTTTTTTAAAGCGCAATGGCCCACGCCTACTTTCATTTCCATCTCTCATTTTCTGTCTCCACTCACAGCAGTAGTCAAATGATGGGCATTTCATTTTCATACGTAAATACGTAACCCAACTTTAAGCATTCCTCTATTCAAAGAAAAAATTCTTTAGTCTGATTTTCCATTTCAATCTCTGTGGCCGTATTGAAAAAGCACAAAGATTCAGATTAAAGTTCACAGGTAGATTTAAATGCTTATTTTTTCCTCTGCTACCTGTCCAAAATTCTCATATATTCAGACTAATTTAGTGAGGAATTTCGTCTTTGAATAATTACCTGGTTTATGTATGCACATAAAGTGGATTGAGGAGCAGCCGTGAGCCAAGAGTCATAAAGGCTAAGTAGTTAGCCCCAATCGTGAAAATCTCAATTTCCCCTGTACCTACGCAGTAAAGTAAATAAAATACGTGTATATACTGCGTGCCACACTTCTACGCGGGTACGCAATTCACTGAATAAATTTGCTCAAGATTTATCTAAAAATTAAATGGGGTAAGTCCCTATGTTGAAAAAGCTGTCAGGAAATTCCCCTTAGTGAAAAATGCAATCACTGATGTACTTTTAATTGAAGTTATGATTTCATTTTTCGTTTCGTTACCTTAATCATGTGTATATGCGTGTAGGTACCTAATGTTTTGTGTACACAACTAACCACCAATACACAGTTAAATCCATACGATTGAGAACTCATCAGTAAAAAAAATCATTGTTGAGCGCATTGTAATTTTTTGCTCTGTTGTGTAAATTCTTTGGTTGAAACTTTACCAAATTAAAATCAGCATTTAATTGCTTATTATTATACGATAAGGGTGTAATGAAGTTAATAGATCATTTGTAGTAGGTGTGTAGGTTCTCTAAGCGAAATTCCGTTATACCAAAAAAAATTGTGCATGCACTTTCAAAAAAAGTTCATTTAATGATGATAGGAATTGCATTAATTTACATTACATATGACCCTAATTTTTTTTCTATTTCAGTTTTTCTAAAAGTGCATATTTGTTTATCTGTTGAAATTTGTAATAATTTTTACGCAGTTTCGCCCGTCGTTAAAGAAAAAGTTTAGTAGATACGCGTAAGGAGCAAAAAATTGTAAGATGTAAAAAAATCTTAATTGAAATTGTAATTGCAAGTGTTCTTTTTAAATTTTGACAGAAACCGGCTCGAAGCTATAGAAAAAATACAACTAATATAAACGAAGTCCTTATGGCAGCTACTAACTTTTAACTTCACTTTTAATTTTTCTATTACTTTTCCTCTCTCCTCAACAAGCTTCTGAAAGTCATCAACGTTTTGCAATACGTTCATAAAATATTTAGATCACTTTATGTTTGACTGCAAGAAAGAACTCTTGTCTTCCGAGATTTTAATAGCTTCGTTTTTGAAACGGTGGCGTAAATCTCAGTTAAATAGATATTCTTTCATCCTAAAATGAAAATTAGCAAACTATATGCATTATGAACTAACTATACATTAGTGTACATTCTGTGCATCGATACGTTTAAAAAACATGCCGTACTTCTTGCTTTCAAAAAACTTGTAGTCAGTGAAATGAATATGTAAAAACATTCTACACGTATCATATTTAATCAAGGAAAGAACAATCAGTAATAATCCTTGAGAAAAAATGGACAAAAAGTGCATTATAAGTTTTAAGTGACCATCATCTCATCTCATTGTCGTCATTATCATCAAATGCAGATAGTTGACTATATCTATATCACGATGTAAAATAAAGTAGAGTAATCTTTCTTGTCATATACAGATTTGATGTGAGTGTTGTAGCTTTCTTTTCACAGTAAATCAAATACCACGGATAGGTTTCCATTAACCCAATCTCCTTTTCTACATAGCTGTATCATAGATTCCTCTCTACGACAAACTAGCCTGTGGGATGGGATGTACATAAGAATTTCATTTCGCCATATTTTATACATTCAAAAATTGTTTTGAAATCCATTCAACGATTTAGTACCGCAATCCGCAATTATTCGGGCGTAGCAGTCAGTGATTCGTGGGACATAGCAAAAAAAAGAATCATCAGTTTTGTATAGCTTTACCTGTTCTGTTTTTTATATTTGATTTATACTTATTCTACTGATAGTATTTTTATGATATATTATGAAAATTTATTCACGTCAAAACAAATATTCTCTCTGAAGAGAAAAGTACCTGGTGACCCTGCCTGTGAACTTTCAAGAGGATTTTTTCCTCTCAGCAAAGGGTAACATGTTTGCTAAAATGTTAAATGGAAATTTTCTATTTTTTTGTATCTACCCGGTCAAAAAATCCTTCCTAGTATGCTTATAGAATATATTATGTAAGTAGATCTAGCAAAAAAAGTAATCATTGCTGCATCATCATCTTTAGTATTTAAGATACACATTTCAAGCAAAGTATGGTCAATCTTCCATTTATTTCATAGACCGAATGTACTGCGGAGATGAGCCATGATGTTAAACATGCAAGGTGAATTGGCTAGGTACATAATATAAAATTATTAGTGTATTAGTCCGTATTAATATACATAATGGGATAATTTATTATTCCTTTAAGTTTTTATATGTGTTTTATGGCAATCTAGTGATTTAAAAGCGTAGCAATGAAACAATACATCGTAATGATGAAACGGAAAATTCCCTCGCCCATACAATCATTTTTTGTAAGATGAGCTCATTTACCTGAACAGTCAGCAATGGATATTTGTTATATTAGACGGGAACATCATTACCATCTAGATGATCATGATCATCGCATAAAAAACTTTTTTTTTACAATTTGCTCTTGTTCATCCTCCCTTCCATGTCTACATGCAATCATGGAGGTCTTTTAAAAGCAACAAAAACGTAGGAAAACCAATCAATCACTCGTCATCTTTTTTATTCTCGTTTTACTCATTCTTTCAGACTGAAAGAAAAATGATGAATTCTCTCAAGAGATGAGATTCCTCCTCCTTTCTGTATTTTTGGACGTTCCGTCTCATATATATTGAGATTTCTTCAATTGCTCAAGAAAAAGAGCTCCGTTTCCATTACCCTCTCTTGTTTCCAAATCGTTCAAAGGGAAGACAAGTTTTGGGTAAACAAATTGCTTATGGAGATATATGCAGAAAGTATGTACACAATGCCTCCTCTCCCTTGTTCCCTTTGCTCTTAATACATCACTCACAGAGATTCCTTATTTTTTCTTTGACCAAAAAGGAATAAAACAATTCTTTAAGTATATTTTTTCAAGCTTTGCCCTATCCGCTGCATTCTCAATTCGATGCTAATATATAAGCCCAAGCTTTGATTCAAGTGGTGAGCTTGGCAATATCGGATTCCTGTGTACGCCTTCAATCTCTTTCTTCTCCTTTTCTGCCTGCATAATAAATATAAGAGTTTCTATCGTGCTTCCATTTCCCAGCTAAATATTGAGCAAATAATGTGTATTTCAGAGGATCCCTTTATTCCTCATCTTTGCATACCTTAAAGCTGTATGTAGCTTTGGAAAAAAACCCTGCTTTTTCCTTCAAAATATATAAAAGTGAGCAAAGCAGCTGGTCGGTTCTCTGCTTCCCACATCTAATTCCGAATTCTCTGGATTTTCTCTCTAGTGTGTACACTTTAGGCAAATTGCGTTTTTGTCCAGTCATCCTCCTCTTCATATGTATATTTTGTGTACGCAAGCAAAGTGACTGAGTGTGGGAGAGCAGTGAGTAAGATGCCTGATGGAAATGGGGAATAAATGGGAGTGCGTTTTTCATAAAATAGGAAAAAGATCAAAAGAGATTCAAAGACTTTTTTGGGGAAGGTTGTGCTTTGCTTACGGACATATATTATACATTCGGAATACAAGGACCCCTTATTTTTTTCCCTGTTGGATATACTTATCGCTGTATATGTATACACAAGTATATGTACATACTTTGAGGGATATTAGGAAACTGGAAAAGCTTCTCTGTCCTCAACAAAAACACATCCATTTTGCATTTCAAAAGCAAATATGTAAAAAGAGTGCAGTGCACCATCTTTCCCATGCTGATTACGTACTCAAAATCATCAATGGATCGATATGGTCTATTTGATAGTCAAAAGTACACTTTGTATCGCTGGTGTGTGCAGTAAAGATAAACATGCCGGGTACACATAAATAGAAGTGAAGGAACAAGAGTATAAAAAAGCTCAGTCAGGAAATTGAATGTTGACTAGAATATTCACATCACGAATACACAAAGTTTACGAAGGACGTTGTGCTTCATATTTTGTCAAAATATAAATCTCAGAAAACTCAGAAGTCTGGAGAAGAGGTTGTGTGGTTCACCTCTGCATTTTGTTTATATTCTTTCCACTGAAGTAGAAGAAATCCTAACAAAAAATCTTGCCAAATATCGAAAAGATTTTAAAGATGAGGGTCGATCAGCTCACATTAGTTGCAGCATTTTTTTCGTTTTCTCCAGATAAGATATAATATAAACAAGAAATCTGAAGGAATAGCTGCGTAATGATGATGGTGTATAAATGTGTGTCAGGAGATAAGCACATATATACTTTTACGAAATACATACGCATACCTTCACTTTCAAGAAGACGAAAGCAAAATAAGACGATCAAGGAAGGGTCCTTTTTTTAAAAGAAAAAGGGAAATCTTAGCATGGTTGCGTGATATGAGAAAGATGCGGTCAAGGTCTTTTCTTTGCAAGATGTAGGTACAAATCTGTATAATAGTTCACCATAAACTTCTTAACAGCATTTTGTCATGGGTTTTACTAGCGTCTTTCCTGGGATAGAGAATTCTTTTTTACTAAGCCATATGAACTTTTAACAAAGAAAGAAAATCTTATTGATAATGATGGTAGTGATGATTACTTGTTGTATGTATGCACAATACTGGATATAATTTGTGATACACTAACGTGCACTGGAACTGTTTCGTACCTTTTCCTACCATAATATCATCCTTTTTTCAAAATGTTCTGATGGTTGCATGAAAAGTTGAATTATTTTTAGGAAAAGGATACCCACTTTGCATTGCAATAGTCATTAAGCACCATAGCGGGGAGTATATTTGTATGCATGTGAAGATCAACATATACATATTATCTGGAAGGAAAAAGGATAAAAAATGCGTTACATATGCAACTTCTTGCTTCGTGGAAAAAATAATATTACTTTACCAATCAACAGAGATTTGGAAGTGAGGTACTTTTTTACGAGTGGATGAGTATACCCTTTTTTTTCTTATGTTGGCTTAGGCCAAGGCCCATGTCCAGGATGGGCCATGTTACATAACTAATCAGAAGATTTACATTTCCCAGAAAAAGGAAGAAGATTCCCTGTGTTTCTTTGTAGTCGCACCTGAAGCCTCGAAAAAGGACAAAATGTACGTTTGTATACAAATATGTATATGTATATAATGTGTATTCTTGTGTACACAACTCTTCAGCCTTGTCTTCCATTTGGAGTCTTTGGATCCGAGTTCTAAATGTAGTTAATATCATTTTTCCCCTTTTTAGGTTAAAAAAATATGCTTGTCTTGATGAAAAGATATTTGTTTTCAACTTCCTTTCACTGGGAGAACGTTTTTGTAAGAAAAAACCAAACTTCGTTCTCACCAATTCCTCTCCACCACAAATATGGATTCACAGGTATGGATTGAAAATGAATAAAAAAGGTTTAAAATCCAAACGATGAGGATGAGCTTTTTTACATTTGAAGGGGTTACATAACATATCCAGGAGTATTGTTTGTATTGCCGGTCCTTTTTCCAAGAACTTGGTTAAATAAGTAGCAGTTGTAAACGTGAAAAATTAGGGTTGCCTACAGACAAAAAAAATCTTTAACGTGTGAATGTGGGAAAATAAGGAAGAAGGATAGGGTGAAAAAATCCACTTTATGAATTGAAAAGTGCAAAAAAGAGGAAGCTTCATCTTGAATTTTGATGAGTTTCCCAGTTTCCCATGTAGCTCACTTTACACACGGATGAACAACCCCTTCCGTATTTTTGAAAAAATATAAAATCTCATTTAATAAATGACTAGCCTTTACCATTAGCATTTTTTACACATTCTCTCCAAAGTTTCCCACAATAAGAAAGAATAAAAAAAGGTTTACGCATACCGACATAAATTTAAATATTACGTAACCCGTATTTCATCCCATGTCAGATAGCAAACTGATTATGACCGAGCATTTCATTCGCTCTCTACAAGTGTCAATGTTTCTCACATCCCCTCCGCCTGTCTGTCTCCACGGGTGTTTCACCATACGAAAAAAAATTTAGCCGCTCTGATTTAATCAATCAAGCAATTGATCGATATTAAAGTGGATTAAGGGATATGAAATGAATGGCTATAGTCATCATCATCCTCTTCGTTGTAATTTCGGCAATCTTGATAATCTTCCTTAGCCCAGCCCAGTATTTAGAATGAGTAAATTGATGAATATGAAATGAGATGGTAGGAGCACGATAGAACGGTGATCATAAAAGAACAGGTTGTGCATTAAAAGTATCATCATCAATACACTTTTCCCAACTTGTAATATAAAATCACTTGATCACTTGGAAAAACCAATATTCATATCGCTGTCAGCAAGCAACTTGTTCTTTGCTACTTGTACGCCACGCCACATTCGTAAAAGTGATGAACGATTTCAATTTTTTTTTCAACGGGAGATGCATGTATATATTATGCAGGCTTGCATGTATTACGCACCTCATCTTCTCTCACGTGGATTGGATGATTGGGCTCATGTAGTATTAGTAAATACACATGTAGCCAAGTATGTTATTACAAAGACTGAATTATCCCTAAAAAGAAGTCGATTTTTTCCACCTCAGCCATCATCATCCTCTCACTCACTCACAGCTAGAGCACCAGCAAAAACAGTCTCTTTTCAGTTATGATTGTTGCATGCAATCAAATGATTATGCATGCAATGCATGCCACCACCATCAAAGATCGTGTAGAACAATGTGAAAAAGTACTTCAATACATATTTTTTTCTTTAAATCCACTCGAAAATCTACATGCGTACATAGATTATGTAGAAGAGTCAACGCAAAATGGTCAATTACCACTTACTATACCCTTTTTTTCTACGAGACAAGCACATATACGGATAACATTCAGAGAAGAGCTGATGATGGAAATGCTTCTTCGGAGATTTTCCTCTTTGTCAGAATAACAAACGAGATAGAGGGAGAAGGTTATACGCTGGTAAATATGTGTGCTCATTTATCAGGCCCGGCGACTCGACTTCTTTTCAACTACTCTATCATCATGTTCACAGGGCCGACACGGCAGGTCCGTGTGGTGCCAAAAGACGAGTCTTAAACCTCCTTGAAAGTTTTATGCGTTTTGTTTTATGCAAAAACGTAAATCAATTTTTGCTACTTTTTTTTATACACATGAGTAAGGTTTACCGCTCCTTCTGCTGCTCTCAAAATGTTATGGGTATATTTATTCATAAAAACAAATCTTTCTTTCCCTTCAGGTGAAATGGTCTTGTGCCACAGGGAAGGATAAGGTGAAATATTTATGCGGTATAGCTTCCGATTAGCATCTATCTAGAGTTGAGAGAAGACAAGTGTTATTATTTTGTTGAGTCAATAGCTATAAAGTGGTCGGTCAAACAAGAATAGGCTCTTTAATATTGAGAGCAAGTCGCCATCCGGACGGTCTGAACGGGAGGAAGAGGCGGATTGAGTCATCATCACACACACATCATCAACAGCATCCAAGTATAAATAATTATTTCAATTGAAGTGATTACATGCGTTGTACATGCATACTTGTCAGACTGCATAAACATGTAAGCCACTATTCGACCTATGCTGATGACGTATGGGTTTTATATATACGTGTATTTTTTTTAGCTGATTGAATTTTTTCTTGGACTAATACATTACAAGATAAGTTGGCTCAAAGTTGGAGTAATAATTTCTAATAAGCATAATCATATTCAGCTTTAAAGGAATTGCGAGAGTCATCATCATCATTATTCACGGTACTACACGTACTGCGTATTTTTTCTTGACTTTTTTACGATTAGGCGTCGTATGACAGGATTGGTGCCAGAGGGTAGTTTACATCTTATGGCAAGTTTATTGACTCGGTGGTAGCGAGTGTGATATATTATCCTGTTGTTTCAATAATATTTGTACGTTACCGGTAATAGATTTTGATTTGAAATGTTTGTGAGCTTCTGTTTGAATCAATTATCAGTCATCCTATAAATATTGCAAACGATACAGTTACAAAATTGGGAATTCATGATGCTTGTTTGGATCATCGGCATAAGTTTTACATTTCATTGTAATTTATTGTCATTTCAACTATGATGCTCTAACTACGCCATATGTACTACGGTTATGTTAATATACATTAATTTTATAATCCATAGAAGGGCGTCAGAGTCAAAACATCCTACCTCTGGCAGGTGAAGAAATGAAATTGTGTATGTATATTGACAACGCCATGTCACATTACCCCAATGTAATGTTAAATGACACGGACAGATTTATGTGGCACTTGCATTAACGTTTTCTCCTTCTGCCATGATTACTGCAATGTTTTGACAAAATTGATATTTTTCAAGCTCCACCTTCACTTTATACCAGTGATCGAGGAAAAACATATTTACAAACTTGATTAATGACCACCTCGTGTGTGTGTAAAAAACTAAGTTTCCTGCAATATGATTTAAGTCTTCTATTGACGTCTCATCTTTTCCAAATTCCATACAAATTTACTTTCAGTTCTTTGAATAAAACAACAAGTCCATCAAGATCCTTCCTTAAGTTTTAAAGTACATGAGACCATTTGTTCGTTAAAAGTGAAACTTTCAAGACCTTTATAACATACGCATAAGCAATAAAAAGAAAAAGATAAGAGACGCTAGTGGTGGTGGGAAGGTAAGAAGTTGAGACTGGCACAATTTTTCTCCATACCCAATGGTACTAAACCTCTTTTCCAGACTATAACAAAACAAGTCATTTATTCATTGGTGAGCTTGTCAAGTATACAGATCTTCCTGTAAAAATGTATTCATTCTTAGAAAGATCACATCGATTAACCTAATGAGGATCTTCAAAAAACGGAGATGAACAGAGTGAAGTTTTTTACGCCGCAGTTACAATATATTATCTTTTTTTACCATATAACCTTTTTTTCTTAATATTTTTTATATCCATAGCTGTCTGCTCCTGCTCTCATTGCTTGCAAGACATCTATTATTGTCGAGCTTCATTTCAGTCGACTTGTTAATGCGCAGAGGAAGTTAATTCCACATTATATATATATATGAGAGCAGGTAAAGCATTTATGGAATCGGTTACGAAAACTTGGGTAAAGTCATAAAAAAGGAAAAGGCTAGGTTGCCTTCCTCTCTAATAATAGTCATACGTTATAAGTTTATAGGATCACATTTTTTATGCTGTATGCATACCGGATGAAGTTTTAAGGGGTAGGTGTTCATCTCCAGAAAAAGGTAACTAACCCAGTTTTCCTCTGTTAAAAACAATTTTGCTCGATATACTTAAGAAGTGTCTTCTTAAAATGCATTCTACGTTTCAAAGCGAGTTTTACATAAAAAAGATATATATCTCTAAAAATGCGTTAAAATCAGAAGGGAAGAAATGAGGAATGATGAGCGAAGGGTAGAAGGAAGTCAGGGACGAAGAGAGCAGTTAAAGAGACAACTCTGGATGTAGTGGGGTGGGTCGGAATAACAATACAACTGGAAAATATATGCAGGCATAACCTAGACCAAGCTAAAAATACGTGATGTTTTTACGTTTACTCACTCAGTTTTTCATCCTATTACTTTTCATATTATGCAGACGAACCCTCCATTTTAATAAGACGGTTTTCAATATAGTTATATACATTTTGGTGCGTGTGTAGTCAAAATCATTTTTGAATGAATGAATACGATAGTCGCTCAACCGCAGAATATCGAGCATGGAGGGTTGCGGTGTGATGTGGAGAGTGAAGGTATATCCGATTGGGGTGGATTTTGTGTGGGTGTAGATTTTCAATGCATAGTCAAATAACTAGAAATTTACATATTTTTACGCTCTACCTTACGTGTATATTATGCGGCAGGGGAACAAGAAAAAATATCAAATTGTTCCCACTCAACTTTCAATCAGCGGTCTTCTAAAGTAACGACTCTTTCCTCACCATCTTTCTCAAGTCCAGTACATCTCCAGTGGAGCAAAACGGACACGGAAGGAGAAAAAACTAACAAAGCGATTGTATATCAAAGCCAAACCAATTTTTCTCCTCTCTTGTCCACTCCACCAATTTATGACTTAATTCGGCGTACGCAGGCTTGCCGTCTTTTGTACACATTTGTATTATTTTTTCCTCGTGTCCAATGCAATTGAATCAACCTTAAAATTTAAAAGTGGGCCTGGGCACCTTCTAATGTCTCTTAAGCTGGACATTGGTCTCTGGTGTGATGATAAATGTTGTAATTCTCAACTCTCCTATGTTCTATTGTTCTCTGTTGTGTGTAGGTGTACTACAAAAGTACGAGGTATTATGAAGGGCTCGCATTCAAAAAAGTGGTCTTGACACTGAAGTGGTTTCCTCTCCAGTTGGTCTGTTTTTGAAGAATTTTTATAACTAAATTCTAGCCCAAATTCAAGTTGAATGCTTCCCCAGCCTCATTATTTAAACGAAGGCAAACTGCAGACAGAGAGAAAGACCAATTCATAAATTTGGTTTTTGTGGCTACACTAATTCTCTACGTGCATGTCGATTTATGTTAGAAAAAAATCTCAAGAGCCTTTTATTGTCCAACATGCATAATATTGAAAACGGCAGAGGATAAAACCACACAACCTTCCAGTTGAATGGGCAGAGCAGACGAGAGAGAGAAAAATGGGAACAGTTGCAATATTCCAGTGTTCACGGATGTAATGTAATAATGGGGAAATTCATTTTTGTATGGCATTCCCCCTGAAAAATTCGATTGCATAATAAATGGTCATAATGCATAACAATGTGTATTCAATTTTAAGTAGATTTCGTTATAAATCAGGAAAATATTTTTTTCCACCCACATACTCCACTCCCTACAGAAGCAAAGCTGATGATCTCTAACAGCTCAACGGAGCTGTTGTTTTATCCACGCATAGCAAAATCTGCGCTTTCCTTTCTCCACTCTTTTTCAATCCCTATTGTTCCTTCGCCAGTATAATACTCTGCGTGTGTGGACAATGTGAGCAATAATCATTGAATAGAGAGTATATAGAGCAAAGTCACGAGCTAAAGCTGAACACATCAGGATCTGGAGCTCGTGCTCAACCTTCAACAATTCGTTTTCGTTTCACGACGATAAAATGCATGAGCACTGTCCATTGTCCGCAAGGAAATGAAGAGGATTTGAGAGGGAAGGCGAAAGGTGGAAGACTACCATTGGCAAAGTTTATTCCATGTTAGAGCCAAAAAATATTACACACTGTTATTATGTGCAAGTTGATGTACTTTTTTTCTCCGAAAATTTCCTCCAGATGACATTTAATGTTTATTTGAGATGAGTGAGAGCTGCTTCATGAAAGGAGAAAAGTATTGCGTAATGTATTATGCTACCATATGTGCATTTATTACTGGTCTTTTTGCAGGGGAAAATAAGTGTAGGTGGACATTTGCCTGATTTCTTATTTCCTGGCCCGTGCCGCTCCACTTTTCCTGCGAGTGGGATGAATAATAGGACAAAATGGACAAATAGTCCATCAAAAATCAGGAACAATAGGAAATATATAAGGGACAATTCCGTTCATAACTTTCCGTAATATATCCGTTTATGAATATGTATACGGGAAAGGAAACCCGGAAAATAAAATGAAAAGGTTTATTGAGAAATCGGCTGCAAGGTCCATTGGTGGCTGTTCAATTTGGGTTGCGTGAATAAGCAATTTTCATGTTTTCTTTCTCGCTTGTATTGACCACCCCCGCCGCATATTGACTGCGTTATATGCTGTGGATGAAAATTAGCATGAAAAAGAAATGCATTTTTGCTTTTACCTCTGAAATCTTTGGGTCCGTCGTCTTCATCGGAAGAGTCATGATGCCGAGGGGACTCACTCCCGCCAGGGGAGCCTGCAGCAGGCATGACCAACCTGGATAGGAGCATTGCTGGATTTGGAATGAGTGGAATGAGTGAGTTTGGAATGCTGTTAATTGCATTTAGAGCGTTAGTAGTGTTGCTATTGTTGTTGCCATTGTTGGAGGCTGAAGAGTTGCTATTATTGTTGCCGCTGTTGCTATTGTTGTTGTTGGTAGAACTAGAATTGATACTAGAATTCCGGTGATTGTGATGATTATGATGAAGAAGATGATGATGGTGATGGTGGTGATTATGAGAGAGACGGTGATGAGGCGGAGAAATACTAGCCCGAGATGGAGGACTTTCAGATCTCAGCCGGGACATTTTGCCCCCATCACCTGGGACTCGATCTCGACTGCTGCTGACCAAGCCACCGTTTTGATGGTGGCTAAAGTTCAGCAGTCGGTCCTGGTTTAAATGAAGATCTATTACTCTTTTCATGCCAGATGTGCCACCACCCTCGTCGTCTGTATCTTCTCCGCGAACTGAGAAATCCAATGGTTGTTGATCGACAACTTTACGGTTAAATATAACCATCAGAATTGCTTCCGAGATGGAATTGTCTAAACACCGCTGCTACTAAATGGCTGCAGATTATCGTCTTAAATGTCAACTGTTACACGAATATATTGTCACTCGTTAATTTAATCCATTCACAGAAATTGTATAATTCCACACGTCAGTTTTCAACTGCCAAAACCGACATTAAGTAATTACTTTTATACTGACTTTGTTTATTGATAAATTTCTTAGAATTTGCTTTTAAGCATTTGCATTTATAATTGCACTCCACTCGTCATCCATAAAAATCTATTTTTTTCGCATTGACAAAAAAATCCAAACAAGTTTAGCTGCTAAAAGCTATAGTGAAGTTAAGTGTGCACCTGTCTCGTTTGCAAATTACCCCTTTCACCACTGCACTGTCAACTGTCATCAGAGTAAAATGTACTTGACACAAGGAAAGCAGGTTTACATGAACACACACCGTTTAGCATGCTTCACATTCCAATTCATTCAAAGAATACACACTCCCGGTTTGCGCAAGAATCACCTTTGATATCTCTCGCTTCTTATCAAACACATGTAAATGTAAATGTCAACTTGACTCCCAACCACTTAGCATTGCTCTCCCACAATTGAAAAACAAGTAGGAGCACTGGAGCCTACAAAAAAATGTTCCTAAATCTGAATGTAAATTGTAGAGACACAATCTTATATAAAATTGTTATTTTGCAGAAGAGTAATTCAACTATCCAAATAAATTCCGCGTACCATTAAAGCTATAAGGTTTTTTCAATCCTTAAGAGAAAAAAGGATACCTTTATTGTCTAGGATCACCGTTGAAGAAATGTCTATCCTCACATAGATTTCAAGAGAAGGACCAAAAGGTACAACTACCACGCTTGATATTTTTTCCCTATTGAAAAAAACACTCAAAATTTGTTTTGAGTCGAGCATGAAGCAACTCACGGACGAACAAGTGGCTCGGGCGAGGGAGTGAAAAGATGTGAAATGAAGCAGCTCACAGCCCTTGGACTAGACTCCTACTACTTCTCTCTACCCATCGCCGTGCATCCCATCATAACAAAACATTCATGTATTTCAACCCAGCTTGCATTGTATTTTGTCTTGTGTAAGTGGAGTGGCACTAGCTCTCTTACTCCAACACACACTAACACATCTCCCTCCACACGTTCAGCTCAGCATTAAAAGCATTTTTACTCTTGGTGAGATGAAGAGTGACCAGAAAGGAATGAAACTGGGAGAGAGGAAAAAGGCAGGAAAGACGAGCGCAAACGCTGCTGGTCTTCACTTTTTGTAGTTGCGATGCTATGGTGGTGGTGGTGGTGGAGGCTGCTTGTTTGTTACTAGTCCTTCCAAATACAGCTCTCTGATGGGATGAAATGCTCATAATGCTCGGTTGGTTATGTGAATCTATGGATAATGAGCACATCTAAGCTTGTAAGAATATGCATGTATGAAGCAGCTATATACATGGAATATACATCATATTATCCTGATGATGAGGAGGAGGTTGGTGCTGCTGAGTAATAAGAAACACTTGGAAAAATACATATATTCCACCTTATGACACAACAACGAAAACTACTCATTGTGCGGGTGGCTCGTTTACTCGTTTCTCATTTTTTACTATATGAACGAATTACGTGAAATAATGCAAATGCATGAGAAGTCCTTTGCATACTAAAGTGAGGATCATCTTTGATCACACCACGGATTGCCTAATACGTCATAAATGGCAGGCTGCACATAATAAATATTTGATATACGCTACACAGATCAACCGGTCTGGCTGGCTTAATATCCTCAAAGGAAGACATGGTCGTGTCATTCATTACAGGGGAATCATGCACAGAGTTATTAATAAGCATTCTTTACAGGATTCCTTCCTATGTAAGTGTATCTATTAATTCTGAAAATGTTTATATGCAGATTAGTTCATGAAAATTACAAGGTTTTTTTTTGCTTTTCCTCACTTGGTGCCTATCCTCCTGCATATCATCATCCTGATTCGGGTAATTATGACGAAGGGGAACACTTGAATTACTCGTTTTATTGCAAAATTTTTCTTGGATAAATAATGAAAGACAGGCTGAAGGTAGGTATGGGCGATATTATAAGCAGTGTAATTTTTTTCACTCGAGTCTACTGCACTTTTGTCATGGACGAGTGCGTGAAGTTATGTATGGATCTGAAAAAGTTGGCTACTTTATGCGAATTCTGTGGAAGCAGAACCGAACAAGTTTTATATCTTTTTGTCTTGTCTAAAAGCCTCACTCCCTCTCTCTCTCTGCTTTGTTTCACTTGTGTATCAAGCTGGATTATGGTTTGCATGCGTACGTGATGCAAAAAAAGGTCGATAATCATCTTCAGTTAGTCATCAGTCATGTAGATAGGTACAAGGGAATCGTGTTAAAATTCATTTGAACTGTTTTGCATGCACAAGAGAGAAGATGAATATGGGTAATTTATCTGCAAGGGTTGTTATTGGGCCGGATATAAGCAATGAAATACGATGCTGTGTATAATTTGCTGAGGACTGTACACGTGTATCATCATTATGAAAATTGATATGTATAAACTTTTCAATGGAAGACGCTCTTAAGATCAATTCAAGATGATTCAAGAAATAGAAGGAAAATCCCATGATGGTTTAAATTACATGAAAATGTTATGCTTACATGCTAATATGCATCTGGTGTGGAAAAAAAATGAGAAAAAAGGTTGCGTAATTATTTTTAAGTGTGCATAATATGTACAAGTTTATTACTGGCAATTTGCATATTGAACACACAACCGTCACTAAAAGTTTCTAACTTCCTGACCACATACCAGCCATGTTTTGTTAGCCCTTCAATAAATCTTTAATGTTTCCCAGATAATACGTGATTATTACAATGATGCTAAGGGAAGATTACTTCAATCACAATGTTTGTGTATCTTCCAGTTACACACTTATTTGTTGAGGTAGGTACCTAAAAATCTTGCCTGGACTCGACTCCTGTTAGGCACCGTACCGCAGATGACTCCTCTTCTTCCGCCTAATTCTATTCTCTCTAGTGGTGATTATTATTACGAGCCAGCTCAACAGTAAAAGCAGAAGTGAAGAAGGCACCGGCCGCCGCCACCACCACTTCACTACCGCACATACTGACACTGACCTTGCTGTTGTTCTTTTCTTTTTGTATTGCATACTTATAAGGATATGTGTAGAGTTGTAGGATACCAGAGATGCATATAATGTATCCGTTCTCTAATCTGTAATTCTGTATACTGATTTATACAGGGAAAAAATTCACTTACTTCCACTACCTTACTTTTTCCAATATAATCGCTGTATTTACCAAACGTTGTATGGAATCATTGTACTTTCTTGCAATTAGACATATGCACTGCTGTCGTTCGATCGTTACATAAGGGAATTTTTATATGCATGGTACGATTGTACCTCATACATGTACTCACATCTTGCATCCTTTGAATTTAAGCAGGGTAGGAAAAGGTGCAGCATTATTGCTTATCTTAATTTGATCACAATCATTATCATTTCATCATTTACCCATCCTTGAGCTCATAGCTAGTATTATAGTTTTTTTTAGAAGAGAGGGAAATTAAAATTGATTATTTCTTTCGCAGTTTTACTCCGATGATTGATTATAACACTCGTAACATACACAACCTACATGAATTATTAACATCCAAATCATCCTTTTAACAATTATATAGCATTTTAAGTATTTGTTTAAGTATTTTTCGAAGTCCAAATCCTTACAGAGGAATTTGGGAGATATGAAAATGTTACCCTTTGTCCGTTGGACTGAATTAATGACGATGTTGTTTGTTCAGAATTATGATTCAACCACCATTGTCGAATGATGTTTTGTACAAAAATAAATTCGTTGGTTAACATGCACTCATGTCTTTTTTAATCTACCTTGTCCGGTTTCAATCAAACTCAAACTATGCATACCTATATCATCCATCGGTTAAATTTTTCCTCTCATAATAATATTCTTCATTAGCCACATCATCAATGAATGAGCAGGAATGACATCATCTATATCTTTTTTATTTGCTTTCCATGCATGCAAAGTGATTCCATATCTTGTCGTAAAAGAGGGTGTATTCTGTACAAAAATCCATTGGAAGCATCATCAACAGAAGATTGACTCGCGTTTGCTGTACATCACCAAAAGTCAAAGTATAAGTATATCATTATCATCACCCACAACTAACTAGGTAAAGAAGTCTACGGGAAATGAACATCCAGATAAAATGAAATACAAACAATATTGATATGCGGCTTCATGTGGCTGACCGCTGGGCTCATGATGAAAATAATGGTTATGATTATGTATGCATGGATGAGTGTGTGGTTCATTTTCTCTTGTGTACAAATGTAGTGCACTTCTGCTACCATTATTTTCTCGACTAACTCTTTACCTTCCTCTGCAATCACATTATGTACAAAAGTGAGTAGGGAGCAACGTGTGATTTAATGTATTATCTCATTTTTCTGGCTCATTTTGGGTTTCTTCATTCCACTGACAAGAAAAATAGGGAGATAGAGATGAGTGGAGAGCTGCGTAGAGCACATAATTTACATGAATATTGAGGTGAATCACGTGAAAATGATGTTTTCCCTTTTAGAATATCCTGTGTAGTTCTCATAAAAATATATTACATGCTCACGTGAAGCCGTAGGAGACAAAATATTTTATGCGTGAAAAACACATTGTTTGTTAAATCCCACCCAAATTATCGATAGAATAGTTATACCCTATCTACAATATCCCTAATGGAAAGAGAAGATGAAAATCTGGGAAATGAGTCAAAATCCAAAGTTGTATTAATATCCAAAACTGAACGTACAAAGAGGGGAAGATGCATTGAGAAAGAGGCAGAAATATTGAGAGTAAAGAGGGTGAGTTTTCCTTTTGCTTACTCACACTCACTCTTTCTCATTCATATTATTACACAAGTTCATTATGATTTTTCCGAAAAAATGGAAAAAAGGGTTTAGCCAACGTTTTCACTCGGTTTAGCTACATAATATCGCGTTTTCTATTGATGCATACCCTCTCCTATATGTACTCACGCGTATGCTCCTGTGGGCTAGATTGACAAGCAAGAGTTGCTTACTCATTGATTCATTTAAAGAATAAATTATTACGTACACATGATGTTCCCATATATGTGTGTATTTGGTCCAGCAAGCTAAATCTGTTGTAGAAACGCAACAGAGAATCTGAAAATCCAATCCTTTTTTCAGCCCTATTCTCACAAAAAATGGCTCAATCAGGAAACCTACCAAGTTAGACACTAATGCACTTTTTCCCTCACTCCACTTATTTTTCTTTGGATTGAGTCAGTCAAATGCAAATATACTTTGAACTAGAGCAATTGTGCAAGTCTGTTACATACATGTAGTCATCTGCTGATGAAATGAATAAATGCATATAAAGTGGTTGTCCTTCACGTTTTGAGCAATTTACTTCTTTTTATATTAGATCGTACCGTTTTTGGGGAAAAATCTTCTAAAAAATGGAAAGGGTGGATTGGGTGAATGTAAATGCGTCACCCGGTATCCTATAGTTCACTCATATTAGTGTCCAAAGACTGCATTGTGATCACTAGTACGTTTTGATGCATTGTATTACTTATGCATGCATATATTACTCAAATGGGGAGAAAACTGTCAAAGTGAATTATTTTGTCAGCGTTGTTTTTCCGAGTTGTGCAAGAGGGACTTTTGAAAGAAAAAAAAATACGATCTAATACCACTTGTTATTGTTTATGGAGTGGAATTCACAAACCCTTTTTGGATAAGTTTGATTGCTTTTCATGATTTTCCAATAATCTATTCAGCAAACTGCTGTGCTCGGCTGGTAGGGAGTCTAGGGTGAATTCAATATAATGTTCCTGGATAGGAATCCAAAAAGTTACTGTTCATTTCGTAATTATGCATAATATTCCAGAACATGAGGAGGATTCAGAAGGACTTGTTCCAGCTCAATCAATAAGAGTTACATTGTAGCGGATTGTAATAATAAAATTCATAGATTTGTCTACTTCTCCAAAACTCCTGTCTGGAAACCCGAAAATGCATTGCTGATCGAAGAAAAATAGTAAATTAGATTTTCAGAGATCACTCATCCCAATTTATCACCAATATCCCAACATCCCATTGCAGTCATTTAGCAGCAAGCTGCAAGAAGAATGAAAAAAGCCGAAAGAGAAGATGGTCTAAAAAGGGGAAAAATATATTTTTTCATGAACCACCAATATACCACCTACAAGTTGCAAAGGCAGGGTTCTAGCCATATATCACGAAATTATGGAATTATTACGTGGATATTGCTTACACAAGTAAGTTTATCTTTGAAAAAGAACGGCATTTCATGTAAGTACTGCAATGTATGCATCTGCAAAGCCACTAGCCACCAACTCGTGCCGATCCACACTCTTGCATGTCAATAATGACGATGATGATTCTAAACTGCTTGTGCTTCTCTCCAGGTACAAGAACATATGCGTGCGTATTTAAGAGTACAAGTATCCAAAGTCGGAAAAGAAGTTATTTCATCTCTTGATTTCCTTTTGACCCTTCTTTCCTGATGCTCTTTTTACAATGGTCAAATAAGCCGACACTACATCATATAAAAGACACTGACTGGGATGTAGCACAGAAAACTGGGAAGAAAAGCGTTATCATCATTAACAGCTACGGATCTGTTGAGCGCGTCGTACTGGAAGATCATTATCGCAGACGACTTGGCATTATCTTTCTATCTGTCGTCCGTTTTGTTATAGTTATCAATGCTATAATATGAAGAAAAAATCATAATAAAAAATGTACAAACTGCAACCATTCAAAACTACCTCATAGTTTTCTTAAACAGTCAAGTCAAACAATGAGCAGCATATGTGCGTGGGTACATAATGGCTTATAGAGATGGATGGATAAATAATAACTAATAATATGGGTATTCTTTTTTTAAAGTACAAGCATATTTACCCTGAAAAATGTTATTGCTTAGAGGGAGCACAGTGTATTGTGTGGGGTGTAATGGCACATGTTAAAGAATGCCTAGACGTTTTGGGTTGAATCTTTAAAAATGTACTTTTGATCTTTTTTGTTCATTTTCATAAAAAATTAAGAAATGCAGTGGGATATGACTTCTGTTTTCAGTGATTTCCACAAAAAATAGAAAGGTAAGCATTTTTCTCAGCTTGTATTCAAAAGAGAATATTATTGCGTCGCTTTGCTACATTTTGAGGATGCTTGCATGCAGCGGTTCCGTTATATTTTACCTTTTCCTGTGTTCTGTTATCTTTTGAACAAAATGACCGCAGTTGGAGCATTTATTTTTCCCAATTTTTCATAAAACAGAATACAATAAATGATAAGTTGAAGTAATGAATAAGTTTCTTGTGTACAGCAATAAATAAATGAGTCAAAGCAATTTAGTCTTAACAAAAGCCTCTCACTTAAATGATAGCCACATGTGGCTCTCTATCTCCACTGGATTTTATTTTAAAAACAAGTCAAAATATTGGTATCATCATCCTCGTTTCTCTTTTATCGTCAAAAACTTTGTACTACAAACCGACAAACGAGACTAAAGAAGCTATTGTATGAGGATTGATAATGCACCAAGTGACAAATAATTCAGAGTGCAAGAGCGAACTATATACAAACACTATTGCTTTTCATACTTTTTATTTCCAACAATATCATTTCTTGTAGTTCCTCTGAAAGTGCATTTGAAAGTTTTTGGAATGCCATGAAGTCGTAAAGTGACGATCATTTGAAAGCCAAAACAATAATTAGCATTCAAATTAGCCTTTGGACACAATTTCTTGAGAAAATAGTCGGCATCTTTAATGATATGTAAACTTCTTAATATAATGATTTTAATTTAATACTATTACGATTTAATGTTGAAAATATGACCTTAATTCTTAGTTAAGTATGCAAACTGACAGAAACAGACAAATGCAAACTTTCGCAAGTCCACGATCTAACTGGAAAGAAGCTTATAAATAAACACGGATTATGCAAGTTTGAAAGGTCACAAATAACGACATCAGCTAATTGTATCTTTATAAAAGATTTGGTGGGCTTGATGAATGTAGGTTTATAAAAACTTTTATTGCTGACTCGAGCTTTCGACAAATTTAAATTGTATCTTATTTATTCAGTCGTTTGACACGAATAACATACAAAACACTCCTAATTTTGACCGAAACGACGTATATTTATATTTAGATCGTATACGTACGAGTCGCCCTCTTTCTATTTACCATAACTTTACACGTAAATGTCGCTTAGTACACGTAAAAGTTTTGGTTCATCATAAAACACTTCAATTGCAAAATCTCTTCTTCGTTCTAAAAAACGATGAGTTGCAACAGTCAAACTGCACTGTTATTGTTATGAATCACTCAAAATTTTAACAAACATGTGACACGCATGAAATTTATTACAAAAAGGACATATCATTACCATTTTACCATCATGAAATGAATGACTTCAAACGAGGTTGACTGGCTTTCACTGTGCTCATCTTAAATATTTCATCAAATTTTCCTTCATGCAATTTTACAATGCTTGAAGCATTTTTTCACATACCCCTCTTTACAATACACAAATCTCAAATCGCCAAAATTTAACTTCACAGCATCTTATGCAATTAAATGTGCCTCTACGTATACCAAATGATAGAAAAAAAATACCTAAATGAAAGGATAACAGTAAACCTAGTTTAAATGAAGCAGCCCACGTCATTCACGAAAATGAGGTGCAACATTGTTCACAAACCTGAGAATAACAATAGATAACTGGAAAGGAATTACAGATGTCAAGTGTGCAGCCTGCATTACGAATGAAAATGCGTACAAACGAGCAGAGGAGTGATAGAAAAAAGAGCATTTTTTCTGGATAGTTGAACACCAAGCTCATCAGACTATGTAATATGTAATGTTCGTAGTAATAATCAGAAAACGCAACTCCTTCACAATGTGCAAACTTCAAGACGGTAATTTTCAAGAGGAGCTTTAGCTCGTCAAGTCAAGGAAAAGGGGCTTCCTATTTCAAACGGTCTGCACAGCACACATAGATGGACGCTCTTTTAGGTTTTAGTGCACGCATCCGAGGCGAAATGAAAAAGGAATAGCTATGAGAGAAAAGAGAGCTGTGTGTGAATAGTAATTACTCTATATTTACGAATTTTCCACCTTGTCACTTCACTTTGTATTATTCATTCGTATATGGTTGCATAAATACATGTCTACGTGATACGCAACCATTATACCCATCTCCTCATTATCTTGTAAAAGTGGAGGAGACTTTGAAGAAGGGAAGCGGATTTGACTTTTTTGTTATGATAATTATTGTCCGCTTTAAATTATTCGCGTAAGTGCCGTAATGAGGACATGAGAAAGACATCAAAAACATTTTTAGCTTGTACCAATATCAAACCTACAGTAATACTTTGAACATAAGTCGGTAGCTATTACTATTAATATTAATAACACGCTTTGCAATTTTTTCCTAAAATTGTAGAAATAGCAGGAAATGGTTGACTACAAATGAAATATAGACAATACTTGTAAAAAAATGTGTTATTATTATTCCTCTTCTTTAAAGAAATTATTCATTTGTCCTTGCGCACTCATTTGTATAAAGAGAAAGAGGATGAATGTATGAGCGACAAAATAAATAGCATTTTTTAACCACTTAATGATCCTTTAAATCAAATCCTTATAAGAGACCAAGACGGCCGGACATGGCATGAAATTATTGGAATAAGATGTATTAAGTCGTTACGTCATTAGCGATAAGTAGATACAACGTCATCATCAACACCGTCAAAGTGCTTTTGTGTGTGAACTAAATTAAGGCGATAGAACAATCATCCTTTTTATACCATTTAATATATTTTATACTTCCTATGAAACACGATAATAAAATAGTCAAGTGGATTGGTGTACCTACCAGATGTACCTATTTTACAAGAAATCTTTTGTATTTTACTCATAAGCTCATTAGATATGCACACATCACAAATTGGCCAAACCTGTCGCGGCACTTCTTTAGAAATTAAGCAGGAGCATTAAAGTTGAAGGTATGTGGAAAAAACCTTTTCACTGGCACGTCTTCCTTTCCACTCGCTCTTCTTAACGTCAAAAGAAAACATTTTTCGTAATGAGTGAAGGCACCTTTTTTTACAGCGTAAACAAACGGGATCAATTCCACGACATTTTTATTACAGGTGATTACAATTACGCTCTATAGCTTTATCATAATATAAGCTTATAATGGGAGGATGATGAGATGCGGATTGTGAGATAATGAAAAATTCACAAAATGAATGCAAATCGAGTAAGCCCACAAACATGTTTATGTATTCTGCGTGGATATGAAATTAGCAAAGTCTTCAACAAGTCTCCATCCGGTCGTAAGTTAAGTGGTCAGCATAGCATTGTCAGGTGGATTAAAGCTTATGGCTACTACTTACCCTACCCCATATTTCTGCATTTTATGTAATGTCTGCTTGCGTTTATTGCCTTGCTTTCCCGTGCACAGACTAGCTCATTCCTCATGACAAGGTTGAATTGACATGACAGTGACAAGCTTGTCAGGTCAAGAACACATGCATGGGGGAATGAACAACGAGCTTAAATGTTCGAAATGGATTTATTATTGCACATGCAAAACAAGATACTCTCCGTAGGCTACTGGTTTTAATGGCTCATAAAAATAAGGCGACTGACTGAGATGTTAGTTTGTTGTTGGATGTATGCATGATCATAATATCCCTTTAACCTCCGCCGTGGTAAAGATGAAGTAGAGTTCTTCATCTTCTGCCTTGTGGCAACGACGGTGAGTTGCTTATATACATATATCAGAGTCTCACCAAAATTATAATAAACTTAAAATGGAACCAGTGTAGATGCCCTCTGAAATTCCATCTTTGGCATTTTATATTTTTCTCTGTCGATTCCGATTTTTTGTCAGAGAAACAGCCACTCACTTTCTTGCCGAGTGGATGATGCTCTTTGCTCAAAGCAAAGGGCAAGGAAGAAAAAGGGGTGAGATGAGTGAGAAAAATATATGACTAAGATTATAAGGTAGGGAAAAAGGAGAAAACCAGACTTTTTGCCTCGTTCCACTCACCATCTATGCGAAACGAAGGCACAATCATAAAAGTCTGTCTGTGTGTAGCAATGGAAAAAAAATCAGGGAAAAAAATTGTACACTTGAAGTTGATGAGTTCTCTCTCCTTTTACAAGACACAGGGAATCGTTGATGATGACGAGGCTTGTTCTTATTCTCGAGTAAAATTGTTCGTCAACTCGTCAAAAAGGAAAGAAAGCAAAAAAAGTGATTTTTTTCTAGAACTAATTATTATGCAACATGCAAATGTATTAAGACACTTGAGGTCAGCACGCGAGGGCTAGATTGTGGGAAAATGATTATTTTCCATGGAATACACTTCAGCATAGTGGATTTATATGAATAAAAATACATAGATATACATATAAATTGTCGGTTTATCTTATCCTTATCCATATGCTACTTGCTTCTTTTACCTGCTGTTGCTCATCCTCCCTTCATTCTGCCTGTTTGGTTACTTAGCTGAAAGTAGAAGTGAAGTGGGAAAAATATAAACAAAAAAGCTCCTTTTTGAAAAGAACAAGTGATGGGATGAGAGGGCAGAGCGGATAAAAAAACTGACGAACAACAGCAGAAACAAATTGCTTAAAGAGATGGTATTCTCGAAAAGAGACAGAATTATACCGCCTCAAGTTCTGCTAGAAATTGGGATGTGGATATGTGATATGAAGATGCCTAATGTAGAAGACAACTTGGCTTGGTTATAGAAAGTAAAGGAAACTACCTTGCATGTAAGCATGCATGATAGAAAAGATGATACATGATCATAATTACTTTTTCTGTTTGGATTTGCTCTTTTTGTATGCATGCATTAGCATCATCAAAACAACCAAACTTTTTTATCCTTATTTTCCATTCCTTTAAAATTCATGCTTGAACGTTTTCGGTAAAGGGAATATATAAGGAGATTGTTGATGCTGTTGGATATCTTGAGGAAGTTGTCGTTTTTTGTTGATAATTCAAGAGAGAATTACAATGATATCAAAAATGCGACATATGTACCTAACTACAATGCCTTGCGTGCAAAGCGGTTGATTTTATGCTGATGGTGTGAAACTTGAAATATTGAAATATTTATTGTAAAAAAATAAACTTAGCAAGAATCTACATAGATCAAGGGGGATATGTGTTTTTTCTTAAAAATTTTTCCTTATTAAACCAGATGTCATTGTACTTCTCACTGTGAAATTCTAATGGCAGATGAATATACTCATTTATTTATTTAATTCAGTTTTTAAATTCCACAACACTAATTCCTAGATTGACATAACGATTTATCCGGTACGCATCCTTCCTGAAAACGATTTTCACACGTCTTTTCACGATCTTCTATTCAACAAATAAATAACTTGAGATGTACATCTCCCATATATAATAGCACAAAAGGAAGGGGTTAATCGTGCGAAAAGTGATTTTACAAGCTGTGAACTACAAAAGGGCAAATTGGCATTTAAATCAGTTGTTGAAAGTAAAGCAATCAGTTGTCGTGAAGTTATGCGTTCCTTTTTGAGAGAAAAATCCCCACTTTACCGCGTTTGCCTGTTCTTGAAAATGCACTTACAATTAAAGAAATGCAGCTACTTCCTGTCCTCATCTTTGCAAAGGAGTGCAATGAGAACGTTTGATTGTTTGAAGTTACGGTATGAGTTACACGATAGTACTACCACAATGAAGTTTATCTGCGTATCATCCATGTTCACGTAATTACTGCCACCATTTGCATGCAACATACGAACACAAGCAAACATTCTTCCGAAGCAAAGGCTTTACCACTACGGGAAAAAGTCAAAGGGCAACGTGTATGACATATAGTGGTAATGACGGTTGTAAAAAAAGGCTTGCTTGATGGATTTTTTACTAGTGTGATGGTGTGATGATGATGATTATTATAATGATTCTAGATGGTAACGCTAAAAGGAAGATTTTTTTTCTTTCAATTTTTCACCATCCCTTCACCTCTTTTTTTATGCAACCGGTGGAGTGTGAGTTTATGCAGGCAGTGTAGCCGCAAAAATTGTAATGCAAAAAAGATTTGTGCGTGAATAGCATAGGTATATGCGTGCTTTGTAATAATCAAATATGAGTATAACCATTTGTTATTAAAATTCTAGTGGTTATAGTTAGTGTGAGTATAAAATTTTCTCAAAAGTAGAAATTAAGTTTAAATTACATTATCATGATGAAAGAGTTACAGCAAAGAATTTATGACTTCCTTGCATACCACGTAGTTTAGAATGTGTGCCTGTGTTAATTTGTTATTATTACGATTGTGAGAAGACTTGCGACTGTTAATACACCAGATCCTCGACTCATCCCTCTTCCTATTTGAAGTTTTTACAAATGAACCGTCTGCCTCGCCTCCGTCAATCTTGAATTTCTTCGTCGACCTGGGCTTGAGAATGGTGTGCGAATAGAGCAAAGAATGCATTTTTCACACAAATCCTTCCACGTAAAAACTCATTATGCAAGCATGCAAAATTTTAAATTGTTTTGCCATTATTCCATGTCCGTTTATGTTTTCACATGTGTTATTAATTTCTTACAGTCCTCCCTAATTCTTTTACACACATACTTCCTTTCCTGAGGAGGACGGGCGATTACTCGTTTTTACCTGACTTTAGCTTTACACTTTTGTCATAGCTCAGGTGGAAGTTTGCTTCTTTTACAAGAAAACAAATGACACGAGGGTTTTTTGCGATATCGTAATAGTTGTACTTGTAGAACATGACTTGGGCAATGAGCGCCACATGCCTTTTTACTGATACATGATAGATACAGTTCGTTATGCGTGTTGTTTAATGAACAGTGGGAATTCACTTGAGTGAAATGCTAATGATGATGATATATTATATATACGTACATAAGAGATGAGTAAAGATATACGCAAGTTTTTTTTCAAGACGTATAAATCTCAAATGATCAGATCCATTAAGGCAGGTAGGGAAATATGAGAACATATTATATTGCATAGTGGTCAGCAATTACAGGTAATTTACAACTTGTTCCCGTCTTGTCCCTTAAGTTCACACGTATTTTAAAGCAGGTATTAGGGAGAATTACGAGATGACGAGAGTATGTGTATGAGAGAGAGAGAGAGGAATCTTGTAAACCGTTGTCAGAAGTGGTGTGTATTGTTCAGATATATATAAGTAAAAGTAGATGCTCTACTATTCCCGTGAACGATATGCTTCTCTCACTTAAACCACTTCCATATCATAGAAAAGAGTTAAGTGATATAGTGATTTAGTATATCAGCTTACAACCTATAATACCTACATTGTGTGTACATACGTGTGTACTTGTGTACATATCTATGTACTTGTGGCTGTTTTACAGATTGTATCAACATCAGGTGTACTTGTGTAAACGTGTAATATCAAATTGAAACAAGTGGAAAGGGAGAAAAAAGGAAGAAAGGCATCTAGTACGGTTGATTACTTGTATCACCTCACGAGTCACTTGTAATGAATGTATAAAGATATATACAGAGCTTTGTATCAAATGAACTTGTATATAAAGATTTTTATAGTTATTTACCAGCTTTTACTTGAAAAAGGGAGTCTCAGAATGGTCTTATTTACTGAACAGAAAGCCATTTATATTGGTATACACACAGAAAGTCAGGTTTGTTCTTATAAATCGGTTGTTAAGCGTAAAATGAGTTATGGATATCACATGAGAATTGTACGTTTACTTACGTCAACCGAATTTTCACGGAACGTGCGAGCTACTACAATTCACTGCAATGTTTCTCCCCGTGTACTACTAATGCGAACATTCATAGGAACATATACACAAGGATAAACATGGCAGTGCAAGTGCAAGTTTCATCTCATGTAACATAAGATGAGTATCTAACATCCTCATCAAGTTGATTGGAGCTTCCCCTCGATAATTTAATCAAACTCGTTGCTATTTGCTCAATTTATTAGATAATTTATTAAGACTTCATTCATTACGTAAAATTACGGGAAAAAAGAGACAGCTCAACTTTGGAGACAGGATGTGGAAGTTCAAAGTTCAAGGAAAGTGCAAGTTAGCAGGATCACACTAAGAGGAGGATTACAATCAACGTTGAAAACCATTTTAAAAAATATCCTCTCGCAAATTGCTCTTTTACTCAAAAAATAGATTAACTGTATTACTCTATACCGTTCAATGGACAGAGTCATTCTGACAAGAAAAAGTCTGCCAAGTCTCGTAGTCTTCCTTCCAGCTTTCTTCTGCTTTTCTCTCAAATGCTGTATGCAAACATGCGCTGATCGAACATTATGCATGCATATATATATATTCGTCTTTTGCATGAATATCTCATGCATGAATGATGTGATCGAGTGGAAGCCATATAGTACGAGTACTACCGCCGTTCTGCATCTTCCTTGTGCATATTTTTTCCTCGAAAACGACTACTTCTTTATACTACAATACTACCTTCTTTTTATTGAAGAGAAGAACGCGAGCGCAGCATCAGCACTCGTCTCCTTGACTTGTTCGGCATTCTTCTTTTGCTTATTTAAAAAAAATCCATATCTTTATGTGCCCCTCTCTCTCTTTTCCGTATGCAAACGTGATGACGACGAAGAAGATGATGATGATAGTCAAGAGTGCGAAGAGAAGACGAATCAGAGAATCTTTGAGATGGCAAGTACACCCCAACCCGCCCCATATCTCACTTTGCGTGTAATACACAGACAACGGTTCTCTTCACATTGTCGTCATGAGCGAGAGGAAGGAAGCGAGAATGCAAAGCAGACAAGTGAGTGGGAGATGTTGTCTGAATAAAAAATACATAACTTACGTATGCATGCATGAATGCAAGATAGACAAGTAAGTGGCTGCGGCAGAAGGAAAGAAGGAAGTAACCGTGCCGTATTGGCACGGCACATCCTCCACACCACTCTCAAAAAACTATCCGTCCGTGCTTGCTCTAGTCAATTCTCTGATATAGCTAGTACTTTTTTATGCAGGGATATGCAAATCGCGCATGCAAAGAAGAAAGTTGACTGCTTTCCTTTTCCCCCTTTCGCTCTTGTCAGTGTGAAAGGGATGCGTGCATGCATATGAGTTGGGAGTCTCTCTTGAGTTCCACCAATGATAAATGTGCCTTAATACAGAGGGAGAAAATCTTGTGTAATAAATGCATATTGTGTGGAATATGGTCGGAGAAAATTTCTAGTAGGAGGGAATAACAAAATTGCTTTTATAGACTTGCTCACTTAAAACACGTTTGAGATTTTATAGGCTGGAGTTGGGAGAGAATGTATGATTGTGTATTACAACTATAGGCACACCTTTTGGGTGAAATTTAACAGATTTCTTTCTAGGGTCATAGAGAATGTCGGTATTGAAGTGCTATGGGCGCTTCCGAAATCGCTTAACTTTTTTCAATGAGGTTTTCATGTTTTGAATAATACAGTGGGTTGCTGTATTCCATCCTTATGGTATTTCTGATAAAAAATTGAATTCCTAGTGATAAGCAACACGAAGGCTTTTTACGAATTTCAAACTTTTAGTATTATGCAAGGTAATATTCTAGGTATGTAAGTATATACATGTGTATCTTTTATAAAATTAAAGAAAAAATCGAAAAGCATACTTTTTCTTTATTTTATAAAAAGTAGATTTGTATTTTTTTTATATAGAAAACTGAAATTCCATGCTATTACATTGACAAGCCACAACCCATTAGATCAAAGTATCCATCATCGAATCGTGCTGCTTTTGTTCGATTGCATTCATTGGAAATATACATTCACTCACCTGGTCAGTACGATACGTAAACCTACTTTAAATGTATTAATATGTGGCATCTGTCTCGGGAATGAATGTGTGTAGATTTTTATGCAGGTTTGTCACGCGAATAAAGATTTTTCCCTATTTCATAGGGTTGGAATTTTGAACAACCTACCAAATCAAACGAATTTGTTTTATTTTGTGTATCCTCTCGCGTATATATTTTTTCCAATATGGAAAATTTGATGATACACCATTCGTTTTAAGATAACCTTCTTTCCAAAAAAACCATTAGGATTGTAGGATGGAAGGATCGTGAATAATATTAGGGGAAAAAATATTCTTGCGTATCTTGACATGATTTATATTTTATTATCAAATGCACTTATCAAGGTAACGTACACACTCACAATATAGTGGAAATGTACTATTTCTATTTATGAATGTAATATTATAAAATGTTTACATACATGTATATATATTGTATCATCATCACCTCCACCAGGTTTCCTATTATCACGAAGAAAAATCCAATTACGTCGAAAAAACTTTGAAAGCCAATATTTTATCCGTAGAATTCATAATGGACATGACACCTACAGTCATGAAATGAGAGAATAAGTGATAACACGACAAACATATTATACATATCATTGTATACCATTCTTACTTTTAGTTTTGCCTAGTCATGCAAACAACAAGCATTAACTGGCACGGTATCAAATACTATATATTTTAATATCATTAAATGTGTTACTCATTCTTATTCCGTTTTCCTTTACTGTGAGTATCCTTTTACATAAGGAGTGTAAATTGAAAAATTTTGAATTACAAATCAGATTTATTTAATAAAACGCTTAAACAAGGTGGTAATCATGTAGCTACGTGCTTTCAACTTGAGTTGACTGACTCAAAAAAATAGTGGAAAGGGATTTACTCTGGCGTGTGATGTGACCCCAACCAGGATTGCCAACATCATCATCGCCGCATCACTTACTTTAGCCTGCGCGCATCCTCCTCCACAACGAGAATAGCAGACAAAGAAATTGAAATAATTGATAAGCTGTTGCTGCCGCGTTGCGATGCTGTTGGCAGTGAAAATCCCGTACAAGATAATATACGGTATTTACCTCAATATGTGGAAAAAATAATATATATTGTAATTTTATTCTGTGATTCTTTTCCTGTCTCAATTTTTCCACATTTCATATTCCTCGCTAACAATGTATCCTTGCGTTGAGGTACATAAATCTAAGGGAAGGAGGCAATAATCTAAATGCGAAACGCAATTTTCGCTTTTTTCAATGCTGCTTGGCTAAGTGCACACTGGAGTTTCTTGGCCGCTTAATGAATAATAATAAGTAGCTATCCGTATGCAAAACATGAAATGAGAATAGAACGGAAGTAATACCCCACCATCAGCACCACTACATTTGCCTCATATTTTAATAATAATGGCAAAGCCGAATTATAAATGGATGTAGATGGATGAGTTTGCATAGTATGCATACATTTTCAGGAATTATTTACATATGTACATATTCATACAGACAGCCAGCTGCCTGCCATTTTATCATGGAACACTGACCACCGGGAAGTAGTCTGCGTACGCCTTCTGGCAATCTATATAAGACGATCAAAAAATCTGGATCATTGTATTTTCTTATTCATATTATCACAAACTACGTGTTCTGTCTGAGCTTACACAACCACTTTTATGAAAATGAGCTAAAGTACTTGCACAATATCAGGAGCAAATATGCATACCTGTACATCACGGTATGCAATAATACCTTCATATTTTTATCTGCCATTCCCTTTGACTTTTTCAATTTGAGAGTAAGTTAAGTACTTGCATAAATAATGTACGTGCATACCATTTTACTGTGTAAAATCATATTCCTCCGTATTTTCTTGGAAGGTGAACATAAATTCAAAAATCTCATTATGATTTGGACACCAAACCAGCAAGACAGAGAGAGAGAGAAAACGGATGGTGTGGTAAGTTAAATGGGGAGAGCGAGATCATTGTTACATATGAGCAAAGACTCGCACCACCACAGCCACCAGTAGTAGTTACAGCTATCATCGAAACATCTTATTTATGTTCTCTTGTCCTTCTATACTGCTAACTTCTGTAGCTATTTTGTATATACATTTATACATCCACAAGCAAATACACATGCTGCTCTCCTAATTCACGATATATCTTTCTCTCCGGCATTTGATCGAGATTTAGATAAGACGAGGATGCTCCCTCAGTGCAATAATAATAATAACAACAATAACAGCCAGTTGGGTATCTTGTGCTTCAGCTTAGCCTCATACATCAACTTGGTATAATATTCTTGCTGATTATTAGCAAAAAAAGAAGTGTGTATTTTTTCAGCCTTCAGGGCCACCACAGGACAGACAGCTCTGATGATGATGAGAATGCCACCAATATTTAAAGGAATAAGTATGCACTTATTTGTGAATTAATTATGGAACTTAAGCATATCTAATAGCATACGGATGGATGAGGACGGAAGGACGGTAATAATATGATTCCTCCTCCCTCCCAGTAGCAACACCACTGAAGACAATTTAATACTTAATCCTTTCTCTTTCCTTTCAATTTTACCTACCTCTCGTAATAATACATACATAATAGTTAAACATCCCTGAGTAAAAGATTTTTTAAAACTTTTCATCATCTCACGTTCCCTGTGATGAATACGTAATAGATACCTGAGGAGTGGATTTGGTAAAGCTTCTTCTCATACAGAGAAACCGGATTTGAGTGTGTACCTGTTTACCTATGTTGTGTTGTTATGATGTACTACTACCTATTGCTCGGAAGGAAATTGTAGAAGATTTTTTTTGAAGTCTTCACAACTACTCGCATAATCATACAACAGGGTAACAATTATTATTTGCATTATCATTATGATTTTTTGCTTTTTCCACCAGCTATCATCATTAGCATCAAGATAACGTATGTTATATCCAATCCATGCAGCTCCTTTCACGAATTGTAAATTAAATACCTCAGCATATACATAAAAATTTAATCCCGGAACGGTTTTAATAATAGAAAAAATGCAACTCATTTATATACATATGCATAATAAATTGCTCCTCTCGGCCGCTCTCTATCCCCAAGCTAATCTCGTATTCCATACAGCCACTCGCTACTGACTGAAAAAGTAAGTAATAAAAATGGGAAAAGTACAGCACAAAATGCAAAAAACTGGTAATCCAATGAAATGATGAAATAATGATCATCATCATTAGAATCACTGAACCTTAGTCTGTATCTTGTATGCGATGCCTTTTCGGATTTTAAATACATTTTCAGCTGTAAAATCTTTCCTACCTTTGAAAAGTCAGCTACAAGAGATGCACAAATGACCAGAAAGATACACACGGACCGGCTAAAGTTAAAAGCGATATTCAGAGAGAATGACGACGAGAATTTCAACATTGTTGTTTCGTGTTTTTAGATGCCTTCTTTTATGTATTTGTTGTGCTCGAATGATGATGACGACGGGGAAAAGCTAGAGCCGTCGTATGTAAGTACACCGCTCATATAACACAACATCAACAACTAGACAGACGGACATGAGTATTTTACCTGTCCGTTCTTTTTTTTTCTCTTGGAGTTTTTTTTGCTTTCTATCTGTTGCCTTTTTAAATGACGGATTGTGTGTTCTGAGGTGTTTCTCTCGAGTCTTCTTATGTATGCACATTGCATAGGCATATACACGAGCTAGTGTATGTGCATATTTTATATTTTATGGACATTTTATAAGCTTATTTATTCAAGTTTACTGTATTACTTTAGCTGATTTATTTGAGAGAAGAGAAGTTAACAACGTTTCCTTTACACCTTGCAGTAGAAAAACTTGTCTGACTTGTCATTACATTACATCTCTAATGTGACTAATTACATGGACTAAAGCTCTTTTTGTAAATTGTGCAGATTATTGTTTGATGATAATATGATGATGCCTACATAAGAAAAAAATATTTATGAGGGAATATAAATGTGTTCAATAGTAAAAAATAAGTAATCTTTTCGCCCAGCCGTCTGACCACCACGCATGCGCAGAAGAGGAATGACATCAGGTTAATGATTATTATGCTGATGCTTTTACGCTTTGGCGAATTCAACAAAAATGGAAATGCTAAAGAGTTTTTTTTATCTTTGACTGCGAGAAATTCCCTGTCTCCTGCTTAATTTTCCTCAGATTTTCCTACTCAATTTTTTCTTTTATGGTGAATAGGTAATTTTGTGAAGGAGGAAAATATAATATTCAAAGTTGTGGAGTGATGATCTATGTGGAAGTACACGGAATATGTACAGCAAAAGGGATTCTGAACTTTTGTTAGTTTCGGATATACTACTTTGATGTAGAGTGGGAGCATATATAACGATTATATGGTGCCAAATGCCAAGTAAAACTGGTGCAGTCTCACACGAGTGATTCAGAAGGGCAAGTGAATCGAGTCCATTATCTTGATTATGGCATTATTATCTCATCGGCCGGACGGACAAAATGAAGGAACGAGCCAGAAGAGGAAAAAAGAGGAGCAAGCAAAAATTCATGCATAAACTACCATATCGGATGACTTAAGTGGGCATTACGCTCATGTACGATTCATGTGGATTTGCTAATGTTACTTACCATCCATGCATAGTTCATTATGCGCTTCTCCGTCCCTAATGCATTTCTCCTTCTTTGCTATCCCGTTTTTTTTCCTTTCTAAAAAGGAAGGCAGAAAAAGAAAATGATCATTTTTCCTCACTCGATACGATTTTTTTCGACATGCTCAGGGCAGAGCTGTGGTCATTTCTCTCGAAAAGAGGAAAGTTGAAGGATACGCGTCGTGCAATGAATATGCATGCATGTACGATTGTACATGAATGAATGAAGGAAATCTGACAAAAAATATTTAGCATTGAACATTCCTCTATCTAGTTTTTATTTAATGATTCTTGAGACTAGAAAATAATGACCTGACTCCGAGTTATGAACCCTTTATATTTCTTACCGGCCATGAGATATTCCTCTTTATGTGCAATGAAGGTGTGTTGTTATTGTTTCCGCTATCCTCATAGGTCGAAAGATGAGTGATGTTTAAAAGTGTAAAATGGTCATCAACGCAAAACGTATGGGGAAATGACGTCCGTACATTAAAGTTCCCGTTTCATTACAACGCTTTATTGCAAACTCTGGCACTAATTTGTATGGTAATCATCATATTTTCAAAAAGGCAATTTCCCTAAATGCTCCTATTGCTTAAAGTAGAGGTGAATACAAAATTTCTGGCCGTTTCCTCTACGGATTTCGTGAATGTTTCGTCCATTATACAGCTTTTTTTGTTACAGTTTTTTCATTCCTCTCTGTGGGCTTAAAAGAAAGGAAAAAAGAATCATTACTAGGTCCTAAAGTGAATCTCTGAGAGTTGGATTTTTTATGTGTACACTAGATAAGTAGTGCCATAACATAGTGAACTGTCAGAGTTTTTCGGTGTCTGACTTGCCTATCTGTTCGTTTTTTGAGTAGGTGCTACACTTACATCATCAACGTCATTTTGGATGTGAGGACAGTACAAGTGGTGAATGACCTCGACAAATAAACTCTTAATTAGTAATAAGTTCAAAATGTAAAAAGTTATTATCATAAAAAACCACGTGGAAGCATGGAGCTCTTGCTTATTTGCTTGCAAACCAAATGGTTTTCTTATGCGACGCTGAAAAATATTCCAAGAAGTGTGAGTATCCCATAGCGTTACTAATTTTTACTGGGCTACAATATGTGTACCATGAGACAATGGAATTGTTTAGGTATGATTCCTATAAATTCGTTATTCTATGAATTAATCGAAATATTTATTCCATGATACATTTTTATAATTTGTCATGATATCTGGAAGAAATGCAATACTCCATCTAAGTTAATGATAAATAACCAACTTGGAAGATTGGATTGTTTGAAATTCCACAGGAGTAGTTACAAGGACCCCTTCGTCTCTAGAGTAAAAATGCTTTTGATTCGGTTTCTTCCTGCTATGCATTTACTCATTTCACGAACTGTATTTCTTTTACTTACTTTGATGCTTATTATTCTGCAACTCATTAGTTCTAATTAATGGAAAAACATTTTCGTTTACGTTTATCGCAACTTAATGGAATTCTCCGTCTCAGTGATTGAATTTTATTAGAATCGCTGACTGTACACACCCTTGGTATTATGATTAACTTTTTCGGTGAGTATTTGCAAACTAGGCTAAATGTAATATTTGGAGGGGAAACCAGCTAGCGTAGCGAAGACAGCTTGGAAATTAATACAGTCATAATCTCGTAATAAAAATCCACTTGCTAAAATATGTAGACAATGTTGCTCCACCTTTTATTGGTCTAGTGCGCGGACTAGATTTTAATAACTCTTTTTCTAACTATTTATGCTTGATAATATTTCATTACCTACCAGCAAATGTACTTAGGTAGGTATTCTCAGGAAATCAGTTTTTCATTTATTTCTTATATTTAGAGCTACAAGCTATCATGTGGCGTGGTTAATAAGTAGGTATTTTTATTTGCTCAGGAACCATGCGTTTGCTTTTACAGAAAAAATTTCTGATAAGCAGCAGCTGTGTTCGTTAGTATATAGCAGTATGTTTATCTAGACTCTACGTGAATATATTTCACCTAATTTGTTTTGCTGGATTGGTATCAACAGCTAATTCCTTTACAATCGCTAAGATATTGCTAATTTGATGATTTATCAGAGAAATCAACTTTCTGGTTTAGTACATACCATAGCAGTTATCTATTGATGAACAATAACATTTTGCCAAATTTTTAAAAGCCAAAAGATAAAAGAAAATTATATGTTAGATTAGCCCTAAAATTAAATTGCCCAATCTCTTTAGCCTTTAGCCATTCAAATCGGAATATAATACTTAATCCTCGTGTTTGAATTAGTTGTCATTTTGTAAGATATAAAATCAGTATCCATCTCATCATCAGCCGTTCACGCTATATTCATTAAACAAAGATGTAATATTTCCTCACTGCTAATTAGTGACAACACTAAACAATAATATCAACCTGCCATGCCTCCGGCCACCCGTTAGTTATCCCTTTATTGCCTATACTTACACACATGCTGTCAGAATCATTAACTACATTTCAGACAAGCTATTTAACGTGCATACTCTCACATTCGCATTTTAATATGCATAATGTATGAGCTCAGTTTGAAATGTTCTGTTACAAGTGCAGCCCTTTACCATCCAACTCACATCTTTTGCCTGATTACTTAACACAAAAGAGCAACCGGTACCCTCTAATTCATGTAATGGCTGAAGAAAAGCAAACTAATTATTCATAGCGGCAACGCAATTAGCACCATTATTATTATTCTTTTCACCACCAAATACCAGTATATTAAAAAGAGCAATTTGTGATTCTTTTGCTAAAATTCATTTAAGATATGTTCACAAAGAAGTCATGACACTCCAATTGCATATTAGGCACTGATTATATGGCACCTTGTTAGCGGGATACGGCACCAATGAACATACACAAATGGAAAATACGTATACACCTTGCATTTCTAATTCTCTTCATCTGCCTTGCATTCCATTCCATATTCTTGAATAAAAAGGAGAGGAATGAAAAATGTCATTTATTTCGTCACGTTCTTTCCTCTTCTTCTGGTTTGCAATAATAGTTCCAGTTTTATTATTAGCTTCTGCTCTTAATGTCGGACATTATTCAACAGTGTAACCATATGACATTCAGAGAGCATTCACAAAAGACAAAAGAAGACGAGAAGAGCATTAAACTGTGGTGTGCCACGAGTAATCACAAGTGTAACAATAGGTAATTAGGAGCACCACAAGTAGTCAACCCCGTCATCATCATCACTCATGCATTAAATACATATGGAAAAATAACGTCCATACAAAAGTATAACATACTATTTTTTCCTCCTTCTTCCTCAGACAATGACTCCACTTTACACATTCATTTCTCCCCGAGACTTTACTCTTTTCGGTAAATTGTAATTTATGCTTATTATTACACGCCTATGAATATACATGTCATGCTGACGTTGTTCCTGTTGAGTATTTCACAACTAACCAGAGAGCGTAAAATGTGTTATTTTCATCTTGTAAAACGCATACTGTATAATTCTCATCTTGTACCAGAGGAATCTCTATATTGCTCCTGGGGATTTTACATTTAAGAGGTAAAACGGAAGATGACAGCAAAAAATAACAATCACATAACGCGATATTAGGATCTTCACTCGTTAGCATGAAATTTGCTTGTTTTACCCCTTGTTTCCCTCTCTCGGTTGGGTTCCCTTTCCTTTATAACAATGTGATATGATGATGATGCTTTCTGATCATCAGAGAAATTGCAGAGGTAATGTAATACAAGTGGTATAATCATAACATATATTATAATATAATGTGAGTTGAATCTAATTTCGAGCAGATTAGCCCGCTTGTATATTGTGCTGTCGTGTCTGGCACATTTCGCTTAAATCGTGACAGTTTCACGAGAAATTGTATACGATAAAGTACACAACATGCCAAGAGAGTTTCACTTAGCACGATACAAGATGTTTGAGGTGTACTTTTATCCATTTTGCATCTCATCATTAGAGCAGAAAATTCATGTCATATATAACTGGGAAGTGGAATTTTAAATTAGATGTATTATATATTTGATTAGTTTTTTAGAGTTGTCTATTTACATGCAAAACTAACTTCACACTTTTGCATTTATGGGAAAATTATCTTATTCTTAAAACTCCATGAATTTGATAATGTGAATATTTTAATGTCTTTTTTGAAATGTTTGTACAATGGTTAGAAATCCTGTGCAGTTTCCTGCCTAGTTAGTATTAGTTTTATACAAAATAAGGAAATTTAATCCAGATGCAATAAATCATTTTGGTTGAGTGGGATGAAAAGCAAGATGAGCTACATTAATATTCATTACTTCAACGGAACAAAGAATAAACAACTGTCTTTTCACCTTTTTATCCATTTGCTCAATTTGTCAACATGTAATTGTAAAATTTAAAAAATTAGACGCTATAAGTGCTATGCTCAATCAAAATAACAGTAGGAAAATAATCTTTTCCACAAATCTACATACGCTTTTTTACTAACATTATCATAATTCTGTTTATACAAGAATGCATGCATAATTTATAAAAGTATGAGAACAATGTAAGCTCCATGTTTAGTTTATTTTGCATTTTACTATTAATTCAGCCCAGCGTGAAACAAGTATTATTTCATGTTCATTCATCATCATCAAATCACATGCCATAATACGCAGACAGATATATGCACACAAGTTCATAAAGCGCTTGAGGACATAATTAAAAATTTTAAAAATGCAAATATATGCGTATGTCAAAGTCAAAACCCGTATTATTTTCTCTGCTGGATTTAGGGATTCGCGATGACGGATTCATTGGTTGCAAGCTATGTAAAGTGAAACTAAAACTAGCCGCAAAACTTACCTCTTCTTCGTTCTTGATCCTTCACCCAAGCTAGAACCCAGTCATGTCCATCCTGCCAAGAATTCCTTGACTCTTTAATATTATTACTTGTCATTTTCACCCAATTTATAAATCACTTGTCACTTCACGGAANCCCAGTCATGTCCATCCTGCCAAGAATTCCTTGACTCTTTAATATTATTACTTGTCATTTTCACCCAATTTATAAATCACTTGTCACTTCACGGAAAATGCTACTTTGGGGAAGTATTTGATAACTAAATTCGTTTGTGTGCTTCATGAATATGTATTCTAGTTAAATTTTATGCTAACGAGTGTATGTCTATTACTTAAAAATGGCTCATCCATCAATTAAACCACTGATTAATGTGATTTCCTTCATGACTATAATAATTTTCTGGGATATTGATTGCATGCATTAAACTTTACAACCTTTTGCTTCGATTGAAGTAACACCTTGCCGTCACACTGCATTTACGCTACTGTTAACAAACTGCAATTTTTCTTGAGTCTTCATGCTTAACTTAACTATCGTTTCCGTTAAGTCAGTTACATTTGAGAACATAGTCGTTAGTTATAGCAGCGGTAATATGACGATGAGCCCATGAAGATAAGAAGTGATTGCCGAAAAAACACTTTTGTCCAACTAACCATAACATTCAAATCCCAATTTTTATACAAAAGCGCGAGAACTAACTCCCTTAGACTATTATTATTTGCACAGGGGTTCATCCAATTATTCCCTATCATCTCTGAGATGATACGAGGTGAGCAAAAAGGAAGTATTATGTATTTTAGGTAGGCGGGATAAGCATTACTAACTGCCATTAGTAGAAGGTTGAATAAATACATAAATTGGAGTTATCAGATTACAAGGGAGGCTTTTGAATTTAAACAGCAACAACCGTCTAAACAAAACCTGAAAAAATACATTAAAATCGTTATTAATACCAAAGAAATAGAAAAAGTACTTTAAATGTTCGCATTTAATTAGATATGCCCATTGGTTTGGAAGTGTTGTTGAAATGATATTTATTTCTTCGGGATTCTTCCATCTTCAAATAATAATCTTGTTAAAAATGTATACTCTCCTCTCTGGTTTAAAATCTTTTAAAAAAAGAACATGTTACACTTCCTTCAAAAAACTAGCTTTTGAGCTCAACATCTTTTCACGTCAAAAGAGAAAACATAATAAAAGTCGTTTTCACAATTGAATAATGTGTATCAGAAAAATTCTCATTGGCTCTTACTTTAAAAATTATATTGCTGTCTTTAAAGTGCAGTTTCCAAGCGTTTGCATTCATTGTTGAAAAAATTATTTAAGAATTCAACTCTCATCCTTTTTTACAACGTTGTCCTCCAACTTTTCGCAAAATACTTTACCAAAACGCAACAACACGATAAACAACATTGTACACATTTCTTCATTACGGACTCGTCTCACCTCAAGCCATTTTCAAGGGCTCAGTGCACACCGAAGTGCATTCTTTTCATATACTGCATTCCCGATGATCTCCTTATCTCGTTTTGCATCGAAATCAGGAAAAAATATAATGAAATCATTTTTGCAGAAATGCTCCCAACTTTTCAGTCTTCATTCTTTATACAGTTTACAGTTTGTTAAATGGAATGAAAATGAATGATGTTAATTTTGATTGAGATAATACATAAGAGAAGTTTATGTTGTTTTGTTAGTGCTGCCGTAAAACTCCTTTAAAATCCTTTGTACAAAATCCTTTGTAAATCCTTTTTTCAAGTATTTTTTTTTGGAAAAAAAGAACATTATGCAAGTTTTCCTTGAGGCTATTAGCACACACCAATAGAGAAAATACATGAAGAAAATAATAATTATATGTATGTGGACTGAAGTATCATGATAATGATTGATTGAAGCTTATCACAGTGCACATATTGTACACAGAAAATACCTTATATTTTAAATCCAAGTAATGAAACACTTCCTCTCCTTTGTTTTAAATTGTTTTGAAAAAAATTGAAGTGCATTGGCATCCACTTCGTCTACCTACTTTGATTTTTTTTATAGCAAGCACATCTTTTGTTGGCTACATATCAAATATCAGTGCAGTAGAGATATAAATATGGCTACCTACCCAGTGAAGATTTTTATGCAGGAAGATCATCAACATCGTCTATTTCCATGTGTAAGTTTTTACATAAAAAGTGCAATCCTTGAGAGGTGTACGATAAAAAAAACTGCTCTTTTCTCGGATTTGCTTCGCAAGTTACGTGCAAGACGTGAAAAAGATTTCGATCATGATTTAATGCACGGTGATTTCTTTCTGCTTAGGCATAAATTCGTAACGTTTCTACTCTTGTTGAATACATTTTGACGAGAAAATTTGAAAGGATAAATATACCTAAAGAGGACTCTCCTGGTCAGGTTGATGCTTCAAATTATTATCATTATCGTTATTATTATACATTTTACTTTTTCTTGAATTAAGTTACTACAGCTCATGCATGCATATGCAATAGAGATACGGAAAGATTATGCCACGTACTAACAGGTTGATCTCTTTCATTCATCTTTTCATATGCATAAGTTAGTGAACCTTAGAAGTCATTTTTTTATTATGAAATGGGAAATCCGCAAAAGATATAAAAAAAACTATATTTTTTTTGCCAAACTTGGCATTTACTCTTAGAATATTAACAATCCCATTATACGAAATAAGATTTTTTATAATAAAATTTACAATATTGCCTCTGGCAAAATAGCGCACCAGATCCAGTACAGTATATGGGATTTTATGTGCCCTGAATAATGTTGATGAAAACGGCAATTTTACTACAAAAAGGCTGAGCACTTTAATTTTTTTATCAATAGAGTTTCCGCTATAATCGATTCAAAAAGGTTTTGCGATGACTATGCTTCTTTAAAAGAAATCACGTACATCTACCTTCTCTTATTCGTTTAGTGCTGGTTGTCAGTGAAGTTTGCAAGTGAGATATGTGTGTTCCATACTTCCTTCAGCATTTCATAAGAAAGGACAGGGATAAAATGTCAATGATCTAAATAATCCTTTCAGTTGTGAGCTTCCTCTACACTTAACCAGATGACGATGATCATTATATCATGGACTAGCGATTTTTTCAGAAAGGAGTTCACTTTGAGGCTGCTAGACGCTGAGTGTGTGAGAGTGTGATTGCCTTTGAGAAATATGACAATGGGGATGAAATTAGCTTAAATTGGAGCAACGGCATTCTACAGTAGTGAATAAGGTTGACGGAAAACCATAATAATTTTTCCTTGCCGTCATATAAATTCACATTACATTTTATTGAATACATAAAATAATGATGAGACTAGGAGACCACATCCGATTTTTCAAATGATTATCGTGATGATGAATTTGTGGTGTGGAATTGAGATAGGATGATAATGTTTTGCTGTATGGTTGGATAAAATTGTTATGAACTATTATGATGTATTCGTAAACAAAAACGAGTTAAAATTTGAAAAACTGAAACCACATAAATAACGAAATATTGTGTCTCATATCGTGCCATTGACTTTTCAAGAAAAATTACAAAAATCACGAAGATCACCAAAAATAGGATGAGTTTTTTCTCAAAATAAATGAAAATAGAAAAAAAATTATTTTTTCATAATGCCACAAAACCATTTTACTATTTAATATTTTCTAAGTTTGTATCCATTCAGGACGAGCTTTCAGTATAAAATCTAAAGTTAGTTTGCAGCTGCCAGAGCATCGTGGATAAAACGCTTTTTTATATAAAAACTGTATATTTTAACCCTTCTACGGAAACAATATTCCTTTTGAAGCAATAAGCGATGCTTATTTGATGTAACTCTTTGAATCCTTTTTTTGTCCCACTCCCAAAATACTAGGACAGTTGCTGTCAGCAGCTGAGAACTTTTATAAATGCAATATATACCTTTCTCGTAATGTGCCGTGATTTATTGATTATGGCCAGTCATGTGGGAAATGGAAATTGGGTGAGTTTGATACAAAATTAGGTAATGAGTTTCTGTGGTTTTCTATAAAATTCAATTGAAATCAGTGCGTGCATGCATGCAGCATTTAATTCGTTTAGACGCTAGTCCATTTCTCGTTTTGTGCTCACCTTTAGGAAAATGGGAATATTTGATTATGACCTGTAAACCTAGGACAATAAGAAGAGTATTGAGTATAAAAAGAAAAACGTAGTTTCGTGTATATTTTTGACGATCACGAAATCTGACACACCATTGTACCAGAACAGGACGTAAACTCCAGTTTTTTTCATTATTTTATTACAGTAGTGAAGACACAATACCATTTGATTCACGCAAGTGATTCTCAGTTTTGGTATCTAATTGCCCCAAAATAAAAATGTCTCTAAAGGATTTCAGCAACCAAGAGGAACTATGTAAATACAAGCAGAACAAAACCTGATAGAGTTGAAGAAAATACTGGAAATAATTTTTAGGAGTATTCGAAGCAAATCAAAGGAAAGGATTGTATGAAACGTGAGCGAGTTGACGGACAGGAAATGGAAATCAGAGGCAGATGTATTCATCATCACATGACTTGGCATGAATGATGGAGACGATGGAGGTGCACAGCATGGAAATGAGATGAAAGGGCAGTTACCTGTCTTCTCCTTCTGGTTAGGTCAGGTACCATCCATATCATTAAGCATAAATGTATCACATTTCTCTACTATCTTCTAAGAATACATATTTTCTCATTTCCTTTCATCAAACTACCTCCTCGCTGACTTCTTGCTGAATGCTTAGCAAACCGAGACGAAACTAGATCTTTTTGCTGACCCTATCATTATAAACCAGGCATGAGCTAGGCTTCAAGATACAAAATATACAATTGAAACAATATAAGGACCCCTGTGGATCCCAGATACATACATATTATTCTAAATCCTGTAAAGCATAGCTGAGAAATTTATCACAGCAACAACTAACTATAAGTATATATCTTTTAGCCATCGTATTATTATTAGTGGTATCAGAAATTAGCAGAGAATGATCAAAACCCCATATGTAAGAGTGTGTAAATCTCGTTATTCACCGCGTTCATTCATTACTTTTTCCACCACCACGAAAATAAATGCACCTATATTGCCAACCGAAACCTCTCTCAGTTCATTCATTCAATGTAGGTATCTGTTCCGTTTGCTTCATTAATGAAGGCAGGATTTTTTGGCAAGTTTTTTTTCCACATCTACATATTACACATCAGCATGTTATTAATCCTTTGGCCACATCTTCTCCTTTCCATATTTGTACGGTGAGATTTTTCAAACTGTGATTTATTACCAGATTAGATTCAGGTTTTTACATGAAGGCTTAATTTTAGAAACAAAAGGAATACTAATTAATTTACATCATAAAAAGGCTTGCACCCTACCTGGGCGGATCGATTCAAAAGAAAATAAAAATTTAAAGTGGAAAATTTGGCATTCGTTGTTGTTTTCAATTTTGGGGAATACCAATTAAAAACGTTTGGATTGAATATTCTCGCTGCATGTGCTTTCTTTTAGCTTTTATACTTTGGAATTGGAATGAGGAGGATGGCTATATTCTTGAACACTGACAACTGACAGGATGGATACACTTCAAATGCATATTTTGAAGTGGCATGATGTTTTTAGCACATAGGTTAATTTTCAGCTGCAGAAGTTCAAAATCTGACCTTTTCTAAAATTATTTAACATTAAAATTATTCGTATAAAAACGTTAAAATGGTACATACAATATATTCAACCATTTTTCCTAAATTAGCCTGTTAAAAGAACAATCATTGTGTAGCAGTTGTGTCAACGTACAATTCATATTTTTCCATATAAATACCTTTCTCCGCTTCAGTTATTATCTAATTACAGAACTCTCCATCGCACTAAAAGTATTCACTTTGTTGAGAGTGGAAGCCAAGCAAAAAAGACAAACACACGCTCGTCTTCTCCAGTCCCTGATGAAGATTCCTGGATTTCGGAGATTAAGAATGAACTGGTGCGTTAGTGCATTCAAAAGAAAATTCAGAAGAGGAAAGGAAAACGATGTTTCCATTGAGCGAGGAAAAAGGCGAGAAAAAAAGTGAATCCAACAAAAAAATCCATTTCTTCTACTTCCCTGTACAAAAGATACAATAGAGGACTCACCTACACATCGTGTAAAAACCCCTAAGTCTCAGCTCCTTACTTCCGGTTATCTAATGAACTAATGGAATTATACCTTTTTGGATACATAGGAAAAGGAATGGATTCAGAATCACTGTTTTGTTGACTCCAAGTGTGTGTCTACCCATTCACATAACACTCATCCCAAATGATCATAAGAATAATGTTGAGTCGTGGTGATGGACCGTAGCATCCATTGCTTTGCATTGGCTCCTTTTTTACGGCACAGTGATGATGATTGTAGTCCTCGTTGATGATTATGATTCTCCTATTGCCCTTATTTGCTCACTGTGTATAAAAAAAGATTCCTGGGAGAAAAAAGGGGAAAAAATTTGGAAGGAACAAAAGGAATAAAAACAACAAGGGGATATATACATTCATCAACAGTGGAGTTTTTTTGGAACTTCATCCATCCGTATTTCTTCTTCATCTTCATCACCAGCCACCTTCCTTGGGGAGAACTCAACCCGTGCTAGTCACATTAATCGCAAAGGTACTTTAATGCTGGAAATTGAGCTAGTGTGAGCTCTATTGAAGCGAGGAGATGAAGGGAAAAAGTGTTCGATGGGAAATGCTCAAGTTACACACACGTCGTTGATATAAAATGTATGGCTAAATGGTAAATACGATTAGTGATACATGCACATCATCCCAAGTAAAATATACTCAGTAGACTCTTTTCGCCAATGTACATGGACGGACACTTGTGTAAAATAAAGTTGCAAAAAAGATTTCTGTTGATGTATAAGTATACACTTATCAACATCCCTGTTTTATGTATATATATGTGTGTAATAATATGTACAATCTATGCTACATGGATTCATACAAGAGATTCAACATCTTCTTAAAGTCTTTATTCAGCTAAAAGCTTAAGCCAAGGAGTATCTTCCCGTTGTATCGGATCTCCTGTTGCCTTTTCTCTTCACTTGCTTGAATTGCTTGCATGCTTACTTGCCTTTTTGCCTGTCTTTGAGTGAGTTGACTACTCTCTTAATTTTTGCCTGGATGGATGCGCCCAATACACATGTTATGTATATTCACATGTGTGATGTTTTTGCGAGAGATTTTTTCTTCTCTTCTCTCTCGTTTTTTTCCCTAGTTTGGAAGCGCTGAGGCTTTTTTCTTGATCACTTGTTCGCTTTGGTTTTTATTTAGGTGGAAATACTGACGATGAGAGAGAAAAGATTTAGTGCTTTAGTCTTTTCCCTTCCTTGTCTTTTAATACGTACATCTTTGCATGCATGGGAAAAGCTACAGTGCTTTCGTTTCTGTTCATTCCTCGGCTGATTCGTTTTCTCTAGATAATTTTCACGCTTTGATAAGTGGGCTGCTACCTTCTGTGTTCAATCATATTAAACGTGGGATAATGATTTTATTCTTTGAATGGTTCATTTCTGCGTTATAGGAAGCAATCAAGTGATGTATTAAGTGAATGGGAAAATCATTCATTTCGGCGTCTGTAAGGAAGCGAATATTTGAATCGGGGGGAAGTGCGATAAAATAATGCTGAATTGATGAAAATCGTTTAGCTTGGGATTGGTTTGGGGTTAATTTAAACAACGAATGCGACGCGTAATGAAAATTTCTTAGGGTGTGATTTACCGGTTTTACTGAGCAAGCTATGCTATACAATTTCTATTAAATGAATGCTTGTCACTGATATGTTTTACATTCTTGCAAATTACTTCCATTCCGTATTCCACATAAATATTACATTTTAGATATATATATATTAGTAAGTACGTATAAACATGAATAATTGTTTAGATATTTTAATCATTTCTTAAGACCAAGGAATCCTATTGCTTTTTAACTCTTTCCATCCAAGAAATCATATGTTAGTTAACTTGTATAAAGCTCATTGTGCCCGCATTTGAATTTAAAAAAAAACATAAGCCTTAGGGGTGTAATTTTTGTACACAGTTTGTGTAATGCTACAAATCAGAATCTAGTGAATTTTCTGAAATCTCTGATAAAATGCATTTAATTTGGAAAGCTGCAAAGCTTGGTAAAAAATAAAATTGTGTGTCGGATAGCATATTTTTTAATGAATTTATAACCGCATTTCACTTTCATACCAAATTTTAAACAAAATAAGAGAATCAGTAATATATTTAAATACACATGTGCTGTATAATTTACGTTAGTTTTCGCATTAATTCAGTCGACAAATGTATCTTTAGTTTTGTTGTAATAAGTTGAAC
>JAHZNA010001405.1:0-24745 GCA_027743935.1 Sinodicranocentrus sp. ZH6
CGCACCCGCTCTTATATATCTACACACTGACAACATTACAACCACAGTTGCTCATCGTTTTTCTCTAATTGCCACAAGTAAAAATTACATAATGTGTAGCATCACCCCTGAAAGAAATTGCTTGAAAGTCATATCCTCTCCGGCTACATGGTCACTCAGCGTTGGAATACTACTCACAATGTGGTTACATTTTTTTCTCTTCCTTAATCCTAAGATCCTTGTGTTACATTCAGAATAATAAAATATTCAGAGCCTTTCCAAGCTCTTGTCTTGAAACACGCCTTTTACAAATAAACCTTTTTTCTTTAGTTATGATGACGAGCCAAGGAGGATCGTCATCGTATAAAATGTGATCCTCCCACTTCATCTTTAAAAAAAATTCCAGGCGGGTTTATGCCTCCAAGTTCATAAAGTAAAAGTCCACTAGGTTATTGAGTTGAGTACAAATTCCCGGTCATAATAATCCGACTTGGAGAGAGTGGGGATGGCCATGGTGAGTATGTATTTTTAATACGTTTTCTCTCTTCTGTACACCGTTTCACGTGACTCGTGTTGCATTATTTTTTACTATCTCCTCATGTGTATTCCACCTTGCATTGAAACATTTCAAATGGAATAAATTCATCTCATGACAGAAAGGAAATGCAGACGTTTTTCTCCATCCGAGTAAGCAGCTAAATTGTTTGGAATACAATGTAGCAGAAGGAAATACAAAAGGCGAGACAAAAGGAGAATGGGAAAAAAAGAGAAGGGAATTCAGAAGCAATTTTTAACAAACAAAAGGCCAAAGAATCTGTGTGAGCTCATGGGATGCATGCCAGGCAAGAGCGAGATGGAAACAAATAATGTTCTATGAGAAAAGAATTTTTGAGGTATCATATTGTTTCAAAAAATTCTCACCTTTATAAATCTTGCATGGAGTCCCCGCCTCCATACAAACTCTCTACGAGGAACATCCCTTCTCTTCTCATGCAGCACAAGCCTTAAAGCGAAAAAAACTCCAAAATGTAAACTTTACACCACTGAGAAATTGAAGTTAATAAAGTTAAAAGGAATAAATATATATATATATATAAGAGCACAAGTAAGAGAAAAGTCAAAAAGGGTGTTGCTCATAGCTAAGCCGTTGCGGTTACACTTATTGCAATATCTTCTCCACGAGACGAGGAGAGATGTATACGTTTCATCCAGCCAGAGAGACTGACAGTTTTTCTCCCTTTCTTGAGTAAACCTTCTTGGTTTTGCGGCTTTTCGTTTACTTATTAGTTCACTTTTGAGGTTTGGCTTGTATCTCTCTCTCGGAGAAGGCTTGTTTTTCTGCTCGATGTGAAATGATGTTAAAAGATGCATACCTATTTGGATACATGCTACTTGCATGTTCTCCACTTGTTCCTTTACTTGCTACTGATAATCTCCAAAAAAAAGTGCTGTATAGGGTTGTTAAGTTTGTACTGGCTGAGGATGATGATGATCATCATTATTATTACCTTCATCATCACTATTTGTCAGTGGTTTTCAAGTATGCCGTTCACTCCTCTACATTTTTTTATCTATTTTTCTTCTCTCCCGGAGAAGATTTGAACATTCTTATTTCTGTCGCTTTCAACTGTTCCTTTTCCCTTTTCCATGTTAATCACTTTGTACGTACAGATTAGAGAGATGGACTTGATAGTTTCTTTTCTTTTTACCTTTTTTAAGGTTAAGTCAAGTTGGAGGTGGGACAAATATGTACATTTTTTGTAAATTATTACAATTTTTTTGAGTTTTTTTTCTTGGGAAAAATTATTGAAGTATGAGGATTTAAAGTGGGGATCAGACGGATTTTCTTTTTGGTTTTGTAATGAGTCAAAAGTAGAAGAGAGCCTTTGGGCTTAAAAAGTGAGTAAAGTGAAAAGTTTGACAGATAAGCCTGAGAATTATTTTTAGGGAATGCTTGCGGATATGCTTGTGTGTGCATATGTATACGGCTAAAATGGATACTCCTCCGTGAGGAACAAAACAACGTGGGAAACACGAGACAGGAATACTTTGAGTAAATTAACCTGACACAATTTTTATCCCCAAAATGCATGCCTAAGCTAAAGTTGAAAGTAAGGGGTAAAAAGAGCCGAATAACGACAAAAGGCAAAACACAAGTTGTATATTACTCACCAAGCTAATGAGGTCCGACGCCTTGTCATAAGATATCAGGATGTAAGGCTAAGATTTTAGTCGCGACTAGGATTTATAAATGATAAAATAAAGTAATTTTTCAGGACAAAATCTCATCCTTTCATGACAAAGCTCTCACTACTTTTATACGATATATCTTGAAAAAATCGTTTTTAAAAAATTAGGGAAATATGATACCCCACACATGAAAAATGTCCACTTTTGAAACAAAAGAGGAAGAATGCTGGCTTCATTTTGTTGAAACCGACATGACAGCCTTGCCCATTGAAATCAAAACCTTTGCATGCCTTTGAGCATACGCATTTAGTTTGATAATGTTAGAAAGTCAAAAAAGTTGAATGAAATCAGCCAGCAACGCACCATTGTATTTACAAAGAAACGAATGAAGAATGAAAGATAATAAAAAAGCCAGGAAAAATGGACATAATAATTCTTTTATGTGATTTCTAATGGAGTAAGGTGAACGAAAACGGGTCACAGTTTGAATATGAAATCCTCTGTCTGACTGTGACAATTCTTTTTCCACAGGGTAGACCGTCGCCTAAAACATTCATAATATTTACATAAATACGCACACACCGGTCTGCAGGAAAGATTAATTTTCATAAAATAGTTATAATACGGCTTAGCTCAAATTTCATAAGATCATATTGTAAAAAAATTAACCAAACACACCGCATATAATATTATTATGCATATACCCCCAAAAACTTGCTTTTTTCTTCAAAAACAAACAAAAACGGATTAAAGTTTGCTTGACTAAAGGATTACTGAAAATTATACACTCGTTGAAAGCACTAAACGTCAAGTCAAGCCATTGGAAAATTGAGACCGTTGTGAATGGAGTATAGCGTAATAATAATTTTCCAACTTTATGATCCCCACTTCCTTCCACCATCCACCGTCAGCACATCACCACCATGAATTCGTTAAAGCTATGCCCAGGCTAAAGTAGACCATGCGGTGAAAGGGAAGTGGATGCAGACATTTAGTTCCATTACCTGTCCCCACAGCATTTAATCCAGACCAGACTTATGGGTATCCCTCTTCCACCAATTTTCCGTCAACAAAAAATCCACTAAAACGGATATTCCAATATTCGGGTAAAAGGACGGAAATTTACATTGGTACTGGTGAGGTTTGTCTTTCCAGCCTTCTGAAACTTTAACCCTTTAGCTTTGGCCAGTGTAACTATCCGATATCGTGATATGAACACGTTTCAAGTTCAAAATGCATTTTTCCAGAATGTATCTGCTATACACAATGACAGAGTACACACTGGTAATGGCAGCATTAGTAATAGACCAGTAGCTTAGCTGACAGACCGACGAAGAGAACTTCCTGTCTTTGATCTGACAATGATGACTATCCTCCGTATTCGAAAATGGTGAGCCATGCAATTTCCCTAGTGTGTATGGGGGATGATGAAGAAATAAGCAACAGCCATTATCCATTAGATCAGCATTTTTTCTCGTATAAAATGTAGATTACTCTTATACTCCCCACACAATATACACATATTTACTGACTAGTAGCCGGCTGACAATGCTCTGAAAGGGTTAAACTGAAATGGATGCTTGTTTTATCAAGAAGAGTAGTAGCGTGGTAGTACTTATGAAGGCGAAATTCATGAGGCATGAATGAGGAGACGATGCGTGATATGATATAACACAACATGCATCAAATGATGGGAGTTATATGGAAGTTTGGTCACACGTTGTCTTCCCATTGGCTGTTCTGGTTTTTGAGCTTTTACACTCATTTTACACGGTATGCTAATCCATGTATCCTACCCTGTTTTAAGATAACAGCTTGTCTCTCGGAGAAAATTCACTAACAAATGAGGCTAGGGGATTTGTCGGCAATAAAATAAATGATGGCTATTACAAGAAGAGGCGAAAAATACTCTGTTTTTAATACGAAAGATTTTTTTTTCTTCTCTCTTTTTCACAAGTCAACTTGGCTTTGGGAGTTTGCCACCTCCGAAAAATAAATGTTCTCTGACTTGTCGAGTCATATATGGGACACCAAAAAATTCCCCGATGTCAGGACACTCATTTAGTTTTTCGAGCTTTTCTAGAGCATCCTTATCCGTAGGCGGAAATTCTAGCAATTTTTTCATTATCCATGTCGTATGACCAGAGAGACCATCGATTAAGCCTAAAGCCACTGATACTTCATCACCTTCACCAATATTTCTTCTCTTGGGTAATGAACAAGGAATCTTTTTGGCATCCTCTTCCCTTTTTTCTAGATTACTTTCCAATTGGTCAATACCGCTCTCTCGATCAAGGGAAGATATTCCACTCGTTTGTTTTTCCTTTAGTGACATTTCATTCCCTACTTCCGCTTTCCTATCTCTGTTTTCCACCTGCTGTGCCAAACTATCGCTAGCAGTTGCTGCAACCCTACCGCCGCTGTCTCCTCTTGTAATATTATTGCAAATTTGTGAAGATTTAGCAGAGGATGTGCACGATATTTTCATTCCTTCTCCTGCTTCCTTGACAGATTTTGATTTGGTTTTTGGCAACGGCACTGGGATTTTAGATTTTGAGCTTCGATTTCTTCCAAGAACACGGCCACCACTAGTATCAACAGTAATCTCAGATCCTGCTGATACTAATTTTCCTCCTTTTCCTGATGACGATGATGAACAAGGCGGAGATGTTTTTGGTATAGGAATAGGAATGGAGGATTTTAAACGATCTTTAGAAATTCCTTTACATTCATTCGAAGCCGTTTCCTGAAGTGCATCTCTCGAATTATCAATATGTTGCGGTGGTTGTTGTGGTGTGACTGTAGTGACTTCAAAGTTTCCCGAGGTTCTTGCCTTTGCGAAGAATTCTTTCACTTCCGTATTGATTCTGGTGGGTTTACATAAACTTGTGCCTCTTTCTACATTTTTAGAATCCCTGTTATCCTCGCTCAAATCCACCGTTGGTTTTCTGAGGCTGACCTCCTGAGACTTTTCTTTGTTTATCTTTGCCTCTTGTGTCAAAGGAGCAGCGGGAGAAAGATATTGAGAAATGATTGAGGTAACTGAACTGTTTGAAATTTGCTGTTGCGCCATACTCTCATTGCATTCATTGTTGTTATTTGATAAGGATTCTTTAGTGAAATTGTCGTTGTTATCCTCGTCCTGCAAATCTGTTCGAGGAATTCAACATATAAATTTTTAAAATGAGGAAAATTATCGAGAAAAAATCTTATGGCTTAAGTTAAATTAGTCTTTATTTATGGCAAATTAGTCAAACTCTTGTCTTTGTTCTGACCTCTGGTTGTTGTTGGAAAGTTTGGAGGTTCATCTGACAAGCATAAAATTCCTAATGAGGGCAAAGATGGTATATTGCTTATCTCTGAATTTCCTCTTAAAATCTCTGCAAATTGTTCGCAATACGGATTCCTCTCTTTAATTAGCCTAGCCAATGCATCAACCTTTGTGGATTCCTGAACTTGCAACGGTTCAAGTCCATTTTCAAGCTCATATTGATCCAAAATCGAGTCAAGACGTGTACTAAATAGACCAGAACAGTCAAAAGATGTTGAAGATGACGTAAAAGAACGGAGCAACTCAGACACAATAGGTGATGGTGGTGGTGACGAAAACCCGTTGTTTGGGCTTATTCTTCTGTCACTGAAGTGGACATGTGATTGTTGTTGTTGGTCATTTTGCTCACTTAGGAAATTTAGATTATTGCGGTGTATTGTGGCGATAGAAGAGTCTGTAATATTTTTATAATATCCTGTATTCCCGTTTAATGAAGATAATAGAGATGGTAGTGACTCTTGTGAGGATAATGTTGGTGATTGTGATGCAACAAAATCTTCAAAAGAATCTCTTCTCCTCCCTTGAGAGGTTTTATCTTCCTTACTCATTTCCATCATTATAGGAGGAGGAATCACGATTTAGTTATAAAATGTCAAATTTACTCGACTTCCTTGACATCTAAATTTTCTTCAAAGAGAGAGAAACAAAGAGAAAGAGTTTTTTTCGTATAAAAGAAGATGGCATTTGAAAAAGGAAAAGTAACGGGTTTGATTTGATCATATACATATCACTGCAGTGTCCACCGTTCATTGTTCAAATCAGACATAGATTTCACATTAGGATTCATCCCTGTAAATTAATTTGCAAGTAACTCCATTATTCGAGTACGATTGTAACATCAAATGACACTTTCAAATGGAATGTCGATCCCTCTACCCATACACTCCAAGCCCACAGGGGAAGTTGTCAAAAAGAATTCAATATTTTACATGGTTAACTTTATGTCTGTGTCTTGCTCAACCACGACTTCAATAACGTCTACTTTATTTACTGTTGTGGACACACAGTCTCCTCATCTCTTTATCATTCCCCTTCATATGCAATTCTGTGGTTCCTTATATTTTTCTCGAATTTAGTCATCCCTGTCCCATAAATTCCCTGGTAACAATAGGAAAGCCCAATATTTACACTTGCAATTTCCAGTCCAAGCCTCATCGAGTGAACGTGAAGAGACAGCCCAAGTTTGGGACCGTCTGCAAATTATATGTCTTCCCTTCACATCACCTGCATCCCCCAACCAATGCCAGGCTGCCAACGCAAGGAAGAAAATTGCAGTTTAGAGTAATCAACGTAAATGAATGTATTCGGGTCTTCAGTGACACATTGTGATTATTGTGAATGTTGTCTGATGCGATCATCCCCCATTATGCTTGTGACTTTGTGTACACATGAAAATGGTTCATTCTCTGTATTTCAGTGATAATCCGCTCACATTCAACCCAGCAAACTATGGCAGCTCAATTGGATATCTGCTGAACATGGCAAATCATGAGCTTTTCCTTTGACTTCTTTTCTATTCAATTGCAAATCCTAGTCATAATTTGCTTATTTAGCAATGAGCTCTTTTGCGATACTCAAAAAAAGGAGACATAAAAGTGTTCCTCTTTGCTTCCCTGCATGTCACGGTGAACGCTTCATTTTACACGATGTGAGGCAGATGATGACTCTCAAACAAACATACATAGAGATTTTGTAGGCGGAAATAAATAAGTATGCCGTTACATTTGCTTATAAAGATATTTGATTTTGTCATTTTGTCTATTCCTTTTTCTTCTTCTTTTGTTCGAGAACATCTTCGGATCGAATGTGGAGTGAAGATGTGTAGAGATGTCAAGTCAAAATGCATATATACATATAGGATGCTAATATGCTTTCATTGTGATAATACTGTGGATAAATATTTTAGCTTTGAAGGAGATTTATACACACTTTTCTATACAAGATCATGACGACAATGTGGCACGGTTGTCCAATCATGCATTTAGTAATGTTTGCTCGATGTACTTTACCAATCTCCTAGTTTGGCTCGCCATATTCGAGAATCGTGAACGCTCTTGCATACCGACACTGAAATGCAATGATTGCACAAACAGTCCCCAATTTTGATTGTTGAGAGTAAACAATGCTACCTAAAGTTGCCTTATATTCAAGTGTTTAAGACATACACACAAACCTTTGCAAATATCTTTATGAAGTAATCGTTTAGCACAAACGTAGGATTTTTTTTGCTTTTGTCACTACACATACTTTTGACCTGGATGAGTAGCAGTAGTTGTCAGTGGTAAGGAAAAATGAGTAAATCATCGTCACGAGATATATAAATTTATGCAAATTTGCCATCTTTCCGCTACCAAGTTTTGCTTTCCTTTTGTCTACATGGTATACACACATACTGAATCAACTTTTTTTTTCATAAGAAATTCCATCCGTCATCTTCTATTAGACTTGTGTGCACTTGAACTTGCTAGAATGGGAAGAAATACATAAGCATTCTTCCAACAAACATACAAGAATTCTTGACCTGACTGACATTTACGAATTCATGGCTACTTACGTTACGTCGAAAAACACACATGCCAACATGGATTTGGAGGTACGAATCTGTCACTGAAGCTACCTACACGCAAGCGTGCACATGCAGGCAGGTGAAAAGCATAAGAAATTGAATAAAAAATATGAGTGTGTGAATATAAAGCATAATATTTGTGATGTTTTCATCATCCCACAACAAGTACAACTTTTTTGCATCAAGTAGGTAAGCCTGCTACAGGTTTGACTCTGCTGATCTGATCTTTTTTACTTTAGTCAGTCGGGTAGGTGCTAATGAATAATTATGAAGATGAGTGCAATACATGCGGGGAAAATGGGATGGCTGAGGAGAGCAGTTGGAAACAGAAAAAAAGTAACACGGACAGTCAAAAATGATAATGACTTTTTGTACACATTCATTCGTACATGGTCATTATTGCAGTGTCTATGTATTCACGTCTGTACAAAGCACACTATTTCAGAACCAGATGGCCATGTACCCGCAGAAAGGGGCTTAAATATGCAAAATAGTTACACATTTTGACCATGTTTAACTTTTTTTATCTTTCAAACAGTTGCTGCAACAGTCCTAAAGAGGAATTTATAAGATGGAAACCTTATTTCGAGAAGTTGAACTACATAATATAAATACACGCTAAATATGTAAAGAAAGGTAATATATTTCCTTACACGAGTTGCCCATGTATTAGCGTAGTTACAAATGGTTNCTTACACGAGTTGCCCATGTATTAGCGTAGTTACAAATGGTTCAATAGAAAAAAGTCAAAATTCCATTATCAGCTTTATCTACTTGTGTGATAGATAACAAACAAGCGTAAATTGGTATTCGAGGATTTGCACTGAAACTGGATCAAATTTGTTTGATTCTCATTCTCAGCAATTGCTTAACGAATAAGGACACGAATGTTGACTACTTTTGTGCTTCTTTTCATTTCCTCTGTGTGTGAGTTCCCCTTCTCCCTACATAGAATAATTTTTTGTTTGGACATTCCATATTGAGAGAAAACGACAAAACTTTTATTTCATTTGTATCAACAGCGAGAAAATCCACGGGGTTGCACTTCATCCGATTCGCTTTAATGCATGATGAGGTGGTCCCTCTTTTTGGTGACTCTGCGGGTGAGTCACACTCACAAGTTGGATTCCTACTCCGATCTATATATTTACCTGGTACATCATTCCTCCTTCTACGACATGCACGATTTCCTCTTATGCACTTGCTCAAACTAAATCCATCCTTTGGGGGAAGTGAAAATTGTGACTTTTCCTATTCCACCACACACCATCAAGTTTTATGGTGGTGAATATTCGAGAAAAAATTTGTTTCTCTTTTTTTGGTGGAGGTACACAAAGTGAACTAATTTCCCTTCATGTGACCCACTGCGTGAAGATGTGTGTGCGGACTAAATACTCTCAAAGTACTTATCATTATGCACTTGATATTCATAGTTATACATGCACGATTCGGAGAGGAAAAGATAAAAATGGATATTTACAAGTGAAGAGGCTATTTAAATAATAATCATGAGTGGATGTAATTACCTTTTTACCTTAAGTAGAAATAGGCTGCACGACTTCATCCTTACGCTTTCCATTTTTACTAGCAACGTGTACACCGGATCAAAGCAGAAGTTCCATTAGGAGCTGTAATGGATGGAAATCTGGGTAAATTATGAGCCCTTAGCCTTAAATAGACTTCTTTGCTTGTTTCTTATCGGAAGCAGCTGACTAGAAATTTTTTAGTTTATATTCCTCCCTACATTTCTCCTATCTTTGTGGGATCGTCGTCGGAAGGTTTAATTTTCACAAAAGAATATGAAAATCCATCTGATCATGTATGAGAATCGCTACAACACCGCCGCAATGCTATCATCGCTATATCAAATTTTCAACGATGCATCCGCCTGCACGCGTGAAATCCGAGATGAGATTATTAGCTTGTGAATGCGTTTAGCTACATGCATCAAAATAGCCTGGAAGTTATCATCGGAAAATCGGAAACATCCGCTGTTTTATTCATTTTTTCCAAAAAGCTCCCTTCCTCTATGACCAGCTACTACAACCTCGGATAAAACTTGAAATGTTATATATCAAGTTATATTCTAGTTTTTAGCTTGTCTTTCATTACAAAGGGGAGGAAGCGAGAAAATGAAGCTAGACTTTTTTTTAAAAAAAGCAAGCAACTTATTTATCACATAAATATCCTCTTTTCTGATCCAATCTCTTTTGAAAGAGATAGCGAAATGAGATGGATGCGAACACATCCCATTTACACAGAACGGAGCAAATGAATCTGGAAAGGGGGATGAAATATTCATAGTAGCCAAAGCCAACCATTCTTATATTGTCTATAAAGACTCATTTCGTATGGTTAGTATTGTATCTTCCTTTTTTTAAAAAAAATCAAACCACTCAGCCATGTTGTGCTAGCTGTCGGGAAATTGCACGGTTTAATATGCATCAGACATAGTAGAAAAAAGCCAACTGGGGAAAGACTCTACATATGAAGTAGTCAATAAAGCTGCTCAGGCTGCAGTTCAGTGGAACTAAGATTATAAATAGGGGATATTTTTACCCTCTTCTCAAGTGATTATTCACGAGAGAGAATGATACAATACCAATATGAGAATATATATACTACCCCTTTTCCCTTCCCAGCCTTTTCATCCCTTGATAATACATTGTGACATGTTTTTTCATATATGCTAGAGCTTTGTAACATTGTAACTGGTTTAATATGATATGATACAAGAACGAAATCCAAAGTTTGCATTTTCCTACATCTATTAATAAATAAATGATGATGGTCACGGCCACACATATACAAAGTGTGATGTGGTATAGAGAACGTTTTTTATAAGGGTTGAAATGATGCACACGAACGAAGATCATTCAAAGTTGTTTTTCGTCGTCGTTTATGGTTTGTTACCCTGTGCTTATCTTTTGTGTTGGATTCTCTATGATGCCTAAAGTTTCCGACTTTTTTTATATACATCGAAGTGTTTATGGGAGGTCGGAATGTGTGTGTATGGTTATGCTTTGGATTTGCTGTTATGAAAGTGTTCTTATTGTTATTATTCCAACTATTATTACGATTCCACTTTTTATTCGGGTTCTTTGAAAAGTATGACTATTACAGGTATAATGCGTGTATCTCTTTGAACATCAATAAGTTTAAGTATATTGGATGGATATATAACTTTCAAATGAATTTAAAGCTTGCACCTTTCCACTGTTTTCGGTTTTGTGCATACGGTCTTTCTTTCTTGGGTGTGTCGAATCCAGTAATCTTCTCTCCATGTGGTATACAAGCTGGTGGCTTCTACCTATTCACTTGCCTTATTGGTATGAATTGTTACTGCATATTACGATATTTACGATTACGATAGCACGCATCAAACAGAATCTTTATCCCGGTCAAGTTAGTATATCTTTGGAAAATATTTTGCTAGAATTTTAGTCATTGTCGTGGTTTAGGTTTACCTCCTACTGTCGAATCACGTGGTAATAGTCAATTAAAAATAAATTTTTGGAAGGAAAGTTTAGCAATTGTGCATGAACAAAAAACCTATTCACTTGCCTTTTATTGGTATGAATTGTTACTGCATATTACGATATTTACGATTACGATAGCACGCATCAAACAGAATCTTCTTAATCCCGGTTAAGTTAGTATATATTTTGAAAATATTTTGCTAGAATTTTAATCATTGTCGTAGTACAGCTTTACCATCTACTATCGTGAAACGTCATAATAGTCAATTAAAAATAAATTTTTGGAAGGAAAGTTTAGCAATTGTGCATGAACAAAACTATTTATTAACTTGCCGAGATAATCATGGAAGTTGGGATTGTAAATATGTAATAAATGATGTTGCACATATTTCGGACTAAAATTTCCCAATACATATTAATGACTGGTAAAATTAGAGAAATTTAAGTAAATCCTCATGTTCTGCTCTATTTATTGCTTGGGATGTTCAAGATCGCATTTTTCCTTCCGATATTACGAAAATTCCTCAGGTAATAATTTAAGTTTATATGTATAACATCTTATTTGAGGAGCTCAGAATAATAATGTATCATTGTATTACTACCTACTTACCAAATTAGTCGATTCAATCTGAAAATCCTCTCTCTAACTCCATACTTCGGTCATAAATCAATAAATATTTCAAGTCCTTTTGTCCTTGATACATTTTGTTAAAATCCGCTAATACACATATTTAAAAGCTCTTGTACTCACATGTGTTTCCTTTTTGTGTAAATTCTAACAGGAATATGAGCAACAAGGAACAACTCGTGCTCAGAATTTATCCTTCCCTGTGGACTCCAACTTAAACCATTAGTAGCAGCCAGCGTATCAAGAGAAAATGTGTAAGTGTTGTGACGGAGCTGTTTACAAGTGGTTGTAAGAATCATCAATCTTTGTTACAAACAATCTCAATATTTTTCCCTGTTTATGATTCTTTATCCTGTTATTCCTCACGTTTACAAGAGAAGTTCCTTAAGGGATCAATACAAGTGTAAGAAACAGTTTTACTCGAGCCTATTGTAGTTTTGTTGTTATCTACTTAATTTTATTGCCACCGCAAATATCATCACTCTTGGGAGAACGGTATCGTGCGCTTTCGGCCGTTTACTGTATTATATTACCATGCCTTGCAAAGCTTATCGGGTTTTCTTCCCTTTTGGGACAACTAGCTCGACAATTGGGCACAAGCTAAAGGACATGTGCGTCAACTTATGATATTGATGCGTTATGAACATGATTTAACTCAAATTTCTCAGACTTTAACTGAATTACATTCGAACAATACAGTTTTTTCCGTACACACCATACCATTTGGGAAAACTATTTCTAACATACCTATAATAGTTCGTAACTTTTTCTTTAATTAAACTCAAAATAAGGGCGTCCAACTTATCCTTCAAAACAATACCAAACTTTCCAGTGCAGTGTGAAACCAACAAGCCATGACCGAATGAATGAATTAACATTTAAATACAATTACATTAGACAAAAGCAGTGAGCACTCTTCACGCAAAACTTTTCCTTTCCCTCAAGGTCGCTCGAATTGGTTCTTGGTTCATAAAAAACAATCTGGTCAAGCAACGAGCAACCCTTCCAGAGAAAAAAGCCAACCCTTCCACATTTTCATTCGCGCTATTTTATGCATATTTGCATTCAAACACGCAATGATCCGTCATCGCGTGGATGAAATGTGGTTTGAAGTAATCTAATCAATAGGGAAATTTACAATATTTAAGCAGGTGGAGGCTCATGAAATAATAATCATTTCCTTTTTTAATGATACTTGAAAAGCATCACACATTTTCACTTCCAAGAATACCTCACCATTATAACTTCACCAAGTATAAGTAGTAAAACACAAAGGGAAACTTGATGATTTGCGAATATCCAACAGTCTCGTCTCGCCTCCCCTGCCAAACATTATTCATTTGGTTCTATTTCATATTTAAATTTTCCATTTCATGACAGATTGCACCAGAAGAAAAGATTGCATGTTCGATTTCATCCACAGAATAAACATGCACGCATGTCATGCTTTTGTCTTCTGCACGCATCCCACATCAGTATCACCCATCATTTTTTAATACATTTCTTTCGCCGGATAAACTAATAGACAACGGTGAACAGAGAAAGAATCAAGTAGCCACAACAAAATAACTAGTTTCCCCTTCTTGCCAATCCGGTAACAATAAACGTCTGTGGCATATCGCATCACCTGTCCCTGTCCAGTATTATTACGAAAATGTGAAGGAAAAAAATCTGCCAACTGTCGCTAATAATATTTTCTCCGTCCAAGACGTAGCATCAAACCTTCTTAAAAAACCATCTTGTCTGATTACTTCACAACTAAATAACATCCAATGAGCAAAAAAAATCAAACGGCTGCCCTTTACAAAAGCGATAATGAGTCACGGGGTGAATTCGAAGTATGTACAAAGGAGCTTTGAAAATTGATCGCATGCTCACAACGAGCGTTTGTCACTTTAGCAGTGACCGCCCCATAAAAACATAATTATCTCCGGCTCTTCTCCCTTTGATCTGGAGCATAAAACAATGCTACTTCACACAGTACCGGTTTGTTGTCATCATTTATTTCTCCTTTTTATGAAATAAGTGGTGCGAGCAATCTTGTCGTGGTGTCCCCTTCCCTGAGGAATACATTAAAGAAACAAGTATTCGAATTGAAAATGACTTTAGGAGACGATGTGGCAAAGGATGATGTGAGCCGTGACAAAAGTAACAGAAGCAAAGTGAGGTAGCGGATAAGGATATTTTCAAAGAATATATGTTGATATAACGCCAGGGATATTAATGAATGTTGAATATCAAACTGCTGGAATCCAGATTGTGGACCAGCTGGAATTCTAGTATTGACATGGAATGACTGACTTGTCTAATTTTTTGCCCTTGTTCTCCTCCTCTGATTGTCGACAGACGAGACCGACAACAAGTTATTATGGATGTGAAGTCCTTAGAGAAAAAAATGATATCATTTATTTCTTCTTCTTCGTCATCATCACCAACATCATCATATCATCTTCGTGTTTACGTCTTATGTATGACTTCTTTTTGTTATATAATATCTACCTACCGCTACTGATGAAAAAGAAGTTGCTACTGATGTCGTGCAAGTTTGGAGAAGGGATTTTTAAGAGAAAATAATAGACCTCCCAAAACTCTTCTCACCTGTCTTCATCATCCACTCCGTCGATTGTATTGATCACGCAATGTCACCACCATGGCATGGATATCCAGAGGTTAAACCTTGTAACGAAAGTTGGACTGGAAAAAAGTATTTTTGCTGGGTTATTAGTCGACTTGAAAATTTCCAATGAAAGGTCAAGTCATTACACATTTACACAGTTGCACTGCCCTGTCATTAGTCCTCTTCTCAAACTCACGAGACAAGTAAATGAAATAATTATAATGAAAGAGCAAAAAATTAACTAAAAATGAAGAATAAAAAATAAGCTGGAATTTGTTTCTCAAATATAACCCTTTCTCGACCAAATTGCATCTTACCACGTACAATAATTTATGCGATAAAAATATGACTTTTTTTTTAGAAATTATTATATCACACTAGATGATAAATGCTAGTATTAGGGAGTTTTTGTTTTAGCTGCAAGATTTAGCCGGCCCAGAAAAGAGAGTCCAGCCAAGACTGGATTCAGTTCATTCATTCATTTTTCTTCTTTGTAAAAAAATCCTTACGCACACCTGCATCTTGTGCACGGAAGTTTTCGGAGCAGTTGTTTATTTGCTGTTCGGGGAGTCGTAGTAAAGACGATTGCATGGATAAAAACAAAGATGTGTTTTAAAGCGTAACATTATTTACAACAATGATATAATTACTGCTTTTAATTTCCTTTTGTCTACAGTAGGAAAAATCTGGCAACCTACACAATCAACTCAAGGTGTATTTGAACGACGAACAAAATGAATTTAGTATTGCTTTGTTTCTCTTATACCATAGATGCAATTGTGGTGCAGGTTAATTTTAATTATTGGCTGGTAGCACTTAGGCAAATAATTATTTCTAGCAATACAGAATTTATGAATAAGGGCAGTGCACACATTTTAGAACTGGGGTAAATATGGCTCATGTGAAATTGATGAAAGCTAGTTAGTGCTAGCTACAAATTCTTACCTCACGCGACACCAAATAGTAGCATCAGTTGGTAAAACAGCTTACTCCTAAATGTCACATAGTTTGTTCATCTAATAACTAATGACTCATTTTAGGTCAATTTCCTGGATAAACTCGTCCTTAATTTGGCTAATAAATTAGATTGTAAAAGATGATAAATCAAGTCAACGCGAAGTTTTTTTAGGACGTATGGTTATTTATATCGGGAGTAAAAACGATCTAAAAAAGTACGCGTGCACAAGCTCATTTCATTTTAACGTTGAGTCACGTCATGCAAGAGAAAAACCAAGAAATTTAACCCAGTTGCCACATTTACTACTACCTATACCAATAATAGCCCATATCCACAAGCTGACGTAGTAATGGGAGAAGCGGTGGTGGTCTCTAATATTTTTATCTCGTTACCCGTTACCAAACACATTTCTCTGGTGTACCAAAGATAAACCACAAACGTAAACTAAAACCTTTAGCTAAATCCACCGAAAGAGTATCAACATGGCTTTATATGTTTACGATAATAAAGCAAGATGTTACCAATTCAGTTTTATATTTATCCTTCGGATATTTATTTATCGAATCAAACCTCAATCCAATTTCAGGTTGAAACCAAGTCAGCTTTTTAGAAAATGAATAGTGGCATGAGTAGTGGTAGGTTAGTTTACAAAATGTACTTAAAACCCGATGAAATAGAAAAGGAGAGAGACATGGGTTCGTCAACAAAAGGAGCTAATCTGGGTCTCAACTAAACCCTCTCTCATCAACCAGAAGCCGGAGGATTGAAGAACACAACTCATCATAGGAGATACATGTTCGATACATAGTAACCCGTTTACTTACTTTGTAAAGTTTTTTTTGTGAAAGGATACCTACTTTTGATCTTCTTTGTGAAACATACACACAGCTCACTCGAGTTGAGTTACAATACCCCAAAGTTTACTTTTTAGATGTGTGGTCGGCCCAACAAGGGTAAAATAGGTATCCAGAGACAAACATTAGAGATTCGGCTGTGTAACTTTAATAAATAAAGCATGTAGGCCATTGTGAAGAAAACCAATGTCTCCTTCCATCACTCCTGTGTACACACACATCTTGTAAACTTTTTGTCCAAAAGAATGAATCAAAAAGTGATACACATATTTTTTCCCTTGGTACACATGCACACATTTGTGTGTGTGCTATTACAAGATAAAGGGTTTGTTGTTAAAGAATTGGACAGTTTTTCTAACCCTTTTATATCCCATCATCTCTTTTTGAATTGTTTCGCCTAACTGTGAATTTCTAGATGGCAGTTCGTCTCTTGTGTCCCTTTCCTATTCAATGAAATTCAACAAATTCTTCTATTCTTCTTGAAATTTCAAGTCCACAGGAAAAGTAAACTTTCCAAAGGATATTCTTACAAACCAATGCTAATCAAAGACCAAATAGTTAACAAAGTATTACAAATGAAAAGAAAATGATATTTTCAATTGAAGTTCGGTGACTAAAGACGTAAAAAAATAAAAGAATGTTGACGATATATTTTCCCCCATCATGGCACATGTATATGCGTAGTGAAAAAAAAATGCATTTCTTTCAGCCCCGTTCAAATTACTAAAGTAAACGAGAACTTCGTCTGGGGAAAAATATCACGCGAGATGATTTGATGATAAGCTTGGCCTTCCACAATTTATCAGGCAGTTTTAGTCCACATCTTTGTTTTGCAGTTGCAGTTGCTTTCCTCTCTCTCTCTCTCTCTCTCTCTCTCTCTCTAAAGGGGTTTATTTCAATACTGATGATGATCATCATCACGTCATCGTCTGCATCTCAAATGTAACTTTCCTGCACGAAACTGAAGGCAGGTGTGCTTTAAGTGATACCCTCTCCCTGCAAGATGTGATATAACTATACAAAGAAAAATAAAATGCATCTTGTAAGGGTTGGCTCACATTGGGTGCTGGACTTGTCTGTTCTCACTATCACACATTTCCAGTATTCCCTGAATCAAGTATGCACAACACAATATGAGGAAATTAGTACGAACGAGAAGGATCTTTTTATTACACACTTTACAAAAACTAACAAAAAGGATATACCATATAATATTCACATGAATAGGGTACTTATTAGATAGGAGTATGTGTACACTTGTGGCGGAGCTGTGAACTCTAAAAAAGATTTTTGTTAGGATAGGCCATGTCATACTTTTGCTAGATGAAGTTGGTTCTTACAAAATATCTTTTGAAAAAGGCAAATTACCTATTAAATCCTCCATAAAGTCAAAGATTTTCCACACTAGTGCACTAATAAAAGGGTTCGCCGTTTCCTTTAAAGCGTAAACATACATATGAAGAGGAATATAAAGGATCCTTAAATTAATGAGTAGGTAGCTAAATGTTTGCTTAATAATGTTTTCTAAACACACTTTGAAACTCTTTTTACTTCTTTATCTCTCTCAAATGATCTTTTTCTCTCTCATATGCTTCTCACTTTAGCTACGGTTTTCCTCATCATTATCAGCTTTGAGGCTTGTAAAAAGTCAATGAATATGTGGTTATCAAATAATCATCATCTCTGTCTTTTGTTCCCCGCTTCCTACGTTTATTGTCGTGTTTGGTGAGTCGTAAAAGGTGAAATATAAATATCCAGATGTTTTCCTCAAACAAAAAGTCAATAGTGGGAAAATAATAAGTTTATAAGTAGCGGAAAGGGTTGAAATTCCTCACTTTAGTTTCGTATTAGCCGTCTCTCATTTTCTCCGACAGGAGAAAAAAAATCTATACAAAGTTTTCGAGAAAAATATATATATTTTTCCTTGAAAGTCAACAACAGTCGCCTTTTTCCACGAATGAGCATACACACACATATCATCCGTGAAAATGTCAATGTTGTAATGACGAGAAATTATTGGATTTTTTCCAGGAGGCTGGGCTCAAAGTCAAGGATTTTTGTTTTGACGAAGGAAAAAAAGGTCACATCATCTGGGTAACTTTGTCTTTTAGTGTATTAACTTGGTTGGTGGTATTACAAGAATAAAGTGTCCATATGTAAGAACATTTGTACATAGTGTACATGGCCAATGAGCTGCCTAATGATCCTAACTTTTGTAACAAAGATCTATGTTCATTACCTTGAAAAATACAGAACCCAAAGAGTAAGGGTACAAGCTTGAAACTTTAGTGGGCTGGGATCATCATCTCCTCAAGTCGCCCTAAAGTAATAATGTTTTGGGTGATGGATCTCATGCTGAGCGGTGAGGTGGTGGTGCCAAGACAGATTTTCTTTTGTGTTTGTTATAACCACGTCGTATAAGAGCCTAATATATGCTGTGAAGAGAAGTGCATAAAAATTCAATAATTTCCCTGAACACATTTTTATCTTCTATTTGGTACATAAGTGGAGGACATGACAAAAAACGCGGAGAAAATAAACCACTGCACTGTACCTGCCGACGAGCACACACAAAGCGGAGAAAAATATATTTTATATTAATTATAAACTGTTACAATATTCTATACCGATGTACATGACGATTAGTTGGCTTACTTACAATGTGGTGCGGTGCGGTGGGAGGCTTTTACGAAAATTAAAAGATAACCATCAACGAATGTCAAAATGGAAAGGGGTTGACATTGATGAAATCATGGAGTGGGCATAGTTGAAGAGTCATCTTTTAACATATCATCATCCCATCGCCTTCCCCGCTAAGGTTTTCTTAAGCACTGCCAAGTTATGTATTTTTTACTGGGAAGGAACAATTTTTTATGTGGATGTGTAATGTATGCATGTTGTAGACATTTTTGTGCACTAAAACACTAGCTGGGTTCCAGGGAATGAGAAGTCGGGAGACTTTTAGCTGTGAAAGGCTTTTTTGTTTCACGATTCGTGTTTGTGATGACATGTTGGTTCCCAGAAAACTGTTCGTAGGGTCAGAATAAAATGGTCTTGACATATATGCATGCATTTAAGGGGATTTGCCGACACGGTGGATTGGTAATTCTAAGGAAAAATTAAAGATATTGAATGTTGTCACTTTGGAATTTTGAGATGGTACTCGTATTTTACATGGTTAACTTCATTTGGAACAGGTTACTGACGTGTTTTGTGAACAATCAACATACACTATTTAACACCAACACGAATCAATTTACCAACAATTCCATTAACTCAAACGAAACAAGGCAACCTATGGATCTTTATTGTTCAGCGTATTAAAATAAAATAAATGATGATCGTCGAACTCACCAGTATGAATTTCCTCTCCAAATATCACACTGATAAGTTTGACGTTCATCAGTTTTTGTTTTTAACACTATTACTAACTCATTATCGTATGTAGTTCTTTCTTCCATTCAGAAAGTTTTCTCCGAGATATATCATCTCAAACCATGCTGAAGTTTCCATTTTGTACGTCTGTATTTATAAGACAACAACCAGCCATGCCATCAAAGAATTTGCATATTATGACCCGTATCCTGTGTCATTTAATAAATTTCAAATTTGTCAACAAGATTTATTATGGGTGTGTTTCCATCATATCTCTATATATTTTTCACTTTTTCTTGTATCCCAACCCATTTACAAAAGCATGAAACAAAACGAATAGCTGCCCTAGGTTCAGCTAAGACCGAATCAACACGGTAAGCAAGATTGAGCACAATTCACACTACAATTTAAAAACTATATGCTGACCTTTCGTGTAGAGGTTTAAAAAGTGTCTTTCAAAACGCTAGGATTCCTTGTCTAAAATAAAAATCTCAATCCAAAATCTACTACAGTATCCTCACAAGTTTATACTTATAACTTTGAATTCAAATGAGTACCTTTCACTATTACCCTTCCTACACTGAATTAAGCGGTTCCCTGTAAGATACATTTCATCTCGAATGTTATTTTCAGAGTTCTTGAAATCTTCTACTGTTTACAAGGGATGAAATTGTCCTCATGCTCATAATTATTTTACATTAATTTACTTCCTAGAGGACACATCATCGTCTCCATCTTTTCAAACTCAGGTGGAGACCGGAGTCGACGTCTCAAACTTTCCACTTGAACATCTCCACACAACAAGAGATTTCATCTGTATACATTTTATAGCAAAGTATATTAAACATATTCATTCTTTATAAACGTTGAGCAAACATCCAGCCACAGAGTGTCATATTCCAGAGTAGTTATTCATCTTTTTGGAATGTAGACTTTTCTTGGACACATATTATCTGATTAATGTTCCATACCGGTCTGACAAAAATTTCTACTTGTTTTGTCCACCTCACAAAACTATCCAGCCAACTCCCTTTTATAAAGAACTCTTTAAGCATTTCAAACCAAAGGCAAAATACGTGTTCATCCTCATATGATGCTAGCAATGCAGCTATTATTATTGTCATTATCATAAGACTAGACTAAGAAAGCAAAATGAAAAAAGGAGAAGCGAGAACCGGACAGTTGTCCACCACCAAACCACAAAACTCTATGGTTTTTTTCTCTCTTCATGAAAATTATTTGTCTCTCCTTCTTTTTTTGTTCACCTGTCATAGTCCTCTTTTTTCTTTCACTATGGGCGAGAGAGAGATAAAGTGAGATTTTTTTCGAGCATTCACAAAAGGCAAAGTGTCATATTGCCTATGATCACACAAGAATTAAAATATCTTTCATGTACATTCACAAGAATGTGGCTCACTCACTACCACTTGAGGAAAAAAACAAATGGTGAGTAATGTGAGCTTTTTACGCAAAAATCCTGTTTCCACTTATTTTTACTTTGGATGATACCCCCACGAAAAAAAACCAAGAAAAGCTTTTAATCTCTCTACTTATGTACATGCTTATAACTTGCAAATTTTCACGATTTTCATATGCCTACCTTTACCTTGCAAGGAGTATAGATAGCAGCTCAATTGAAAACAGGTAAAAACACGAGATTTTCAATTACCCTTTTGGATACTTAAGCTTCATCTGAAGATTAGCGATGATAAGGCGTCAAATAAGAAAAAAATCTTACATACTTTTATGTAGTGGCTCATCACAAAACAATGTTCTTTCTCTTCACTTAACTCACCAAGTTCTCTCGCATCATGCCTATTTACAACAGCCAGTTTAGCACAAGAAACAAATAAATAAAAATCCATTTTCCCTATACCTACATCCCCATTATTGCATATTTGCAAAAAAGTAATACTTATTTTTCAGTCATTGTCCATTGTTCAAATAGATTTTGCAAAGTCGCTCTACGACCAAAGGAACATAAGACGGTAATAAAGATTTTTATATCAAGACAACACTCGTCTACAGCTTGTTAGTCAACCACTATATGATTCATAAAATATCCCATTCTTGGGCCTGTCACACATTAAAAATTATGAATTAAGAAGGTGAAGAACTTTTGTCGGTTCACTTGATTTAATCCTCGTTAACCCTTGTCTTCTCCCTGCTGTTTTCCTGACTCTTGCTTTGCTTCTTCATCAGTTTCCCCTCTAGTTTGAATAACCAGTCGACGTGTCTGGTATCATCTTGTTTGCTCCTCTCTTTCTGACTTTTTGCGAAAATCCCCCGTGTGTCTTTGTACTCGACATTTTGTTATTAATTTGCATTCATGCGTGTACACATTTATATACATGTAATCAAATACAAGAAGCAATTTTTTTCTCTCTTGAAATAATCATGTCTTTCTTCAAGAGTTACATCTTTATTCATAATAATATCCTTATTGTTTATGGTAAGTAAAGCTGACTTGAGGTGCATGGGTGTCTTTTTACCGAATAATTAGCATAATTTTTTATTGTGAGAAAACCTCCACTCACACAAGTCGTAAGAGGGATGTTACGTCCCGCGAACGTTATGTTTTCTTGAGGAAGTTTACCTTGTAAATTATCCCCACGTAGGGTAATTATCACGAGAAATGGAGGAAACGTACAGCTATACGTGTATATGTATACATGTTGTGTAGTTAGACTAAATCATTATTTCTGACAAGATAGGAGATCGCAAAAGTCCAGGTGGAGTTAAAGGTGGAAAATATCACTTGAAATTTTATTAAGTTATTACATCCACATTACATGATTAGAGTTAACTGCAATGTGAAATGAGGAAGATGTATACATGATGATAAGGGGGTTGTGAAAGAGCCAAAAGAGAAAATTGTGAAGATAACCTTAACAATTTCTTTGGAGTTGTAATGCCCCATCTTAATATGAACATGTTATATTACCTGCCCGTCAAAACCCAATGATATAAAGCTATAAAATTGTGAAAATTATACCTGATTTAATTATTACTTTTAATTCACCCTTACAAGCACGTAACTCATAAGTGGTAATAATCTCTCACGGAAAAAGAGCAAGATAGACGAGTCCACATAAACGCATAAAGGCTGTACTACAGGATTTGTGATCTCATTGCATGATGCTAATTTCAAGACCACCTTGGTAGGTAGGTTGGTACTTTAGTACTTTATAATATAATTTAACTTCTCGCTTATATTGTATATACACATTTGTAGTTATAAGATTATGACAAGAAATACCGCAAAAATTTATTATGAATACACCTACTCAAGTGGTTTATTCTCAATTGTTTGCTTGTTGTGAGGTGAATTTCTGAATTAAAAATAAAGCCCGCATATACGTATCTTGAAAGGTGCGCGGTTGAAAAACCAACAATGACGAGATTGCATTGCACTGCAGCAAGATTTTCCATCTGGCTTCCCTTACTGTATATATTTCTTCTTCTTTTTTGTGAGTTGTGCATCCTTAATGGGGTGGTATAGTGGCAGCCGCAAGTAATAATTTGTTGAATTGAATGCAAAAAGGGCAGTGGTGTGTGGTACGTAGGGAATATACCTGTGTGAACGAGAGACCACCGAGGATTTCTTACCACAACTTGTGAACCGACTTCTTAACTCTTTCATCCTTTTTATATTTGGTTTTGAATTAAAATGACAATTATCACTTGTGAAATATGAATAGCAATGTAGTGGGAGCAAGCCTTTCCTCTCAAAAGTCAACTGTTTCCTTTCTCAAGTGTGAATGAAAGCTAGGCGGATTTTAAAAACAGACACGGGTGGTGGTTTTTGCTGGCTTTGTGCTTTTGTTTTCAAGATGCTGGGGAGAAGGCAGAGCGCAAGAACTTTGAGGTGGTAAATGGGAGTTAATGTCATTCATTCATCTGCACATCATATGGTGGAGAGAATGGTATTTATTCGAGGAAAATCCAGTTTTGTCCTTATTGAAATGTCATTATGAAACGATAAGTAGTTTTCTTGTATGTCGGAAAAAAATAAAGGAGCTGAAGGGATGGACAGCATTTTTTGATGCTTTGATGAGTGAACTGCACAATTGTAGCACTTGGGGAGACTGCCATGTCATGTCATGTTAAAGGATTATCATTTATGTCGATCAGTGAAGAGGAGGAAGCAAATGTGGAAAACCACACAAAATTATAATGATATTAACGAGCCTTGTCGTTATTCCTGCAACTGGCATATCTCCTATTAAAAATATAAGAGTGTGTGTGGGCCATGGTGTGGTCGTCTTTTTTGAGTGATTGGAATCTACTTTTGTACACATTAAATGGATGGGGTTCTTGTTAAAAATGAAATTAATACGGAATGAAGTCATATCCCGAAAAAAACGTCATTTACACATGGATGTCCCACGGTTGTTAGCGGTTTGACAGCTGAAGGAGTTGTATTCCGAAAAAAAACAATTGTGGGATAGAATACAGTATTGATAATAGTAGATACCGAAATGTAGGAGACATAAAATATACAGAAAAAATATAAAATCTCAAAATTGATTCAGACTAAAAACGACTTGGAAAAAAAATTATGCTTGATATTAACAAACAAATAACACTATGTATCCCCTTCTACTTATTCAGATCTTTATTACAAATGCCTTATTTCGATCGGAGAGAAACAAGGAAGGAAAATACAAAAAGTCAACTACAAAAATCCCAAATCCTATTAAAACTTGTATATTTTACATCAGTTCCTCTATGCATGAGCAAATATCAATAACAACTACAGCAAATC
>JAHZNA010001406.1:0-17317 GCA_027743935.1 Sinodicranocentrus sp. ZH6
TGGACAGGAGTCATTGATTGGAAATGTTTTGACCGATATTACATGCGAAGCAGAGTTGATCTTCCATTTTATCCGTTCAACAGAAAACCAGTTTGGATTAAAATCATTCCAGTTCAAGCTAAACTTCATCCGTTACTCGGCAAGATGATCCCAACAGCGTCTGCTGATACAGTTTATGAAAACACTCTGACATACAAAAACGCCAATTTTGTACAAGATCACGTTATCGGTAATACTGTGATATTCCCTGGGTCTGGCTTTTTAGAAATGTGTCTTGCAAGTGGACACTCATCTTCACAGGGTTTTACTGAAGAAGTGCAAATGCCGCGAAGAGCGATTGCTCTAAAGGGTCTAAAAATCTCCACCCCGCTTGCACTATACGACTCAGAACTCTGTCGCGTGCAAACTGTGACAACTTTAGAGGAGAAAACCGACAGTGACGAAGAGCTTGGCTATTCCGTGTCTGTGTACCGTAATGCGAATTCTGACGCTGGACAATGGATTATCCACGCATCTTCCAAATTCCTTCCAGTTGCTGATATAAACAAGCCTGAAATACGCCCTTTTAACATTGCAAATATTACTGAAAGCTGGGAAAAGTCAAACAATAAAGAATTTTACGAGAGGCTTCCCGAAGTTGGCTTACGTTTCGGACCAAAATTTCAAAGTTTAGAGGAAGGCTGGAAAAGCGAGAATGAAGTTTTGCTTAAGGTAAAAGTACCAGAGGATCACGCTTCATACTTAATACATCCAGTAATTGCAGACGCTATGATTCAGTCTTCAATGCTGTGGAGGAGTACAGACGCCAAGAAGAAATTGCTGGTTCCTGTACACATTGGCGAGTTTATCTGGCTTACATCCACTGAGTCCTCATGCCGCTATATATTTTGCTCCAAAAACGACAACGGTTCGACCTATTCGATTTTACTCGACGACCAAGGTACCCCTCTAGCATATATGGGAGAAGTAGATTTTGCAGAGACAACAGTAAAATTAATTGAAGGAATGATTCAGCAACAATCAGTGGCTATGCCAAAACTCTGGGAAGAAATTTGGAAATATTCCCCTGGGCCGTTGCAGAACACAATGGACAGAATTAAATTTAACGTTCAATATCCTACATCTTTAACTCCAGAAGTAAGTAAGAAGCTAGCGGAGTTTAACGACGTGGGTGAGACAGAGAGAAATTTTTATAGTGCTATTTGCGAACTTGCACAATACTATCTGCTTGAAGCTTTGTACAAATTGGGATGGTCACCAAGCCCAAATAGCGTTTTTAGTGTCGACGAAGTAACTTCCAACTTGGGAATAAGGAGTCAACATAAACAATATGTGACATTTTTTCTCAATCGTTTTGCTGAGGATGGAATTCTGAACGCCCTTTCTAGCAATGAATTTAGCTTTATTGTTCATCCGCCAACAATCCAGGAAGTGCGCACTCGTTTGGAAGCTTTACTATTCTCGAACAATACTGAGCGGTCGGAATATAGAATAATTTCAGAATTGGGGAAACACTTGAATGAAATTTTAGTTGGCAAAATTGAACCTCTGAGTGCACTCTTCCCGGAAGACTCGTCAAAGCCAAATGCGGAAGAGTTTTATTACTGTATGAAGTTTTGGTCTAAAAATATTATTACAACATTGAGTGACAATTTAATCACACCCACGCTTAAGGAGACTGTAGAAAGAATGAAAAGCGTGAACACATCGAGTAAACCAGTATTTCGGATTCTTGAAGTCGGGGCTGGAACTGGAGTATTCACCGGAATGTACTTGGAGTTTTTGGAAACTGTCAATGTCGATGTTGAATATTATTATACCGATATCTCAGCCGCTTTTTTCGGGTCTGCAGAAAAACTTTTAGAGGAATACTCAAAAAGTTTAGTTTTCAAAAAGTTAAACATTGAAGAGGATCCACTGGAGCAGGGCTTTTGCCCAAACTACTTCGACATGATTGTTGGTTGCGAAGTGTTTCATATTGCGAAAAATATCAAAGAAACTATTAAGAGATTGCGTCCACTGCTGAAACCTGGAGGTATTCTACAGATCCTTGAAACTGTTGTACACGATCCGAGAATCACTTTCATTTTTGGATTACTCGAAGGATATTGGCAGTTCCAGGATTACGAGCTTCGGCCTAACCACGCCACCTTAACTCCAGCAAAGTGGAAACAAGCTCTTCGGGAAGTTAATTTCCCACGAGTGGAGATCGCGCCATTTTATGATGACTTGCATGGGTTGATACTTGCCTTTAAATCTGATGAAAAGGAAGACATTTCAAATGAGGAAGAGCAGTGTAACCCTCGGAACAACTCGTGGATAATTTTTGGGGATGAATCCCTAGTTACCCATAGCTTGACTCAAAAATTGGAAGCAGTCAACAGAAAGGTTGTTTTAGTTCAGAAGCCCGTCCCACTTGATAAATCTAGTGAGGAAATTTTGAAAACTCAATTTCGAAATATAGTTCGCACTACATCTCAAGAAACAAAACGACTTGAAGGGGTTGTCTACTTGTGGGGCTTGAACAATGACCATTCAAGGGATCAGATGCAGATTTCCCTTCCTTTCGTTACGCTCGCTCAAGTTCTTTCTGAAATAGAATCAACCCCTCCAAGAGTTTACGTTGTTACTCAAGCATTATATGAGTTGGAAGATGCCGAAATATTGGAACCGTCGGCTGGAACTTTGATTGGAATTATGAGAGCTGTCAAAAATGAAAATGTTCACTTAAATATCAGCCAACTCGACATGGCTTCTGACGAACCTGTAATTAATCAAATCGAGGAATTATTCCATAACTTGTGGGACGATAAGGGTGATGTAAGATCATTCAGGAATGAAAATAGATGGAATGCAAAGCTTGTGTCGACAAAAATTTCGAACGAGTATCTTTCCCTTCCAAACGGATGTGACCGATTTAAACTCACTCTTCCGAAGACAAAAGTAATTTCCGACTTGGAATTTGCTTTTCTTCCCCATTTCATCATGGATCCATTCGAAGTTGAAGTTCATGTTAAAGCTACGGCGTTAAACTTCAGAGATGTTTTTGCTGTTTTGAAGCCTATTGAAGTCTTCGAAAAGTTTAATACTGTCGGATTAGACTTTTCCGGCGTAGTGACCAAGGTGGGTGAGAAAGTAACAAAGCTAAAAGTGGGTGACCGAGTCATGGGAATGAATATGTCGAATGACTTAGCTTTGCCAAGTCACATTAGTATAACAGAAGACTATGCCACAGTAGTTCCTAAAGGAATGACATTTTTTGAAGGAGTCACTCTACCAGCGGTATTTTCTACTGCGGTGTATTGTCTTATTCGAATAGCGAAAATGAAAAAAGGGGAAACCCTTTTGGTTCACACAGCTTCTGGAGGAGTTGGACTATGTGCCATTCAACTAGCAAAGCATGTAGGGGTCGAAATAATAGCAACAGCTGGTAGTAAACGCAAGAGAAACTTCGTTAAGAATCTTGGAATCCAACATGTGTTCCATTCGAGAAACACTGACTTTGGAAAACAGATCTTGGAGGTAACTAATGGACGTGGAGTGGATATCGTACTCAACTCCATAACGGGCCCTGGCTTCAAAGAAGCTTCCTTAGGTGCTTTAGCCCAAAATGGAAGATTTATTGAAATGAGCAAGCTTAACGTTTGGACACCGGAAGAAGTAAAGGTGATGAGAACCGATGTATTTTACGCAGTCCTTGACTTAACCACTCTTGAAAAGCAAGAATATGAAGAATTGGCTAAAGAGTTACAAAAGTTTTTGGATTCTGACATCATTAAACCAATACCATATGAAAGATTTGACGCGCTGAATATTCGTGGCGCACTGACTTATCTTCAAAAAGCAAAACACATTGGGAAGATTGTCTGTGCCATGCCGGAGGTTAAAGTGGAAAAAGCAACTTTCAAAACGGTGACACACCTATTTAATGAAGACAGTACTTATCTTGTGACTGGGGGATTAGGTTGGTGGCTTAAAATATTTACTCGAATTTCGCTGGAAATTTGTTTTACAATGTAATTTACTAAATATCTCAGTTACGACTTTAATTATCTACACTTTTAGGTGGGATTGGATTTCAAGTTGTCAAATGGATGGTAAATAATGGAGCTAAACACATTGCTATTGCTAGTCGCAGTCAACCAAAAGCAGAAATTGTGGATCAGATTGAGTCTTGGAATAAAAGCGGAAAATACATTAAAGCTTTCGCAATAGACGTAGGCAACTACGATCAATGTCGGTGGTTATTTGATAACCTTAAGAATTCTGAATCTGGTTTTCCTACCGTTCGAGGTGTGATGCATGCCGCTGGTGTACTCCAAGATTCAATTATTGAAAATCAGACTTGGGATAAGTTTCAACAAACTTTTAATCCTAAAGTTTACGGAACCTGGAATCTTCATGATCTCACCAAACATTTAATACTCGAACACTTCGTTCTATTTTCCTCCATTGCTGCAATATTTGGCTCACCTGGGCAAGCTAATCACAGTGCTAGCAACAGTTTTGAGGACACACTTGCTCGCTATAGAATCTCCAATGGTTTACCTGCCACCTGTGTTAACTGGGGTATGGTGAATTTATTGATTACAAATAATTTAGAAGTGTTTGTCTTACCAATTTTACAATATACTATTACCACTGTTTCCTTTCGTTTCAGGTAATTGGGGCGAAGTAGGTCAGTTGATAAAATCATTTTACATGCTTGAATAGTTTACTATATAATTTTTCCAAATAGTTCGGAAAATAAGTTTGAACGAAATGTTTAATCAACATTTTAGGTGTAGCAACAGAGGTAGATTTTCCAGGAAGCCGTCCCATTTCCACCTCACAAGGACTCCTCGCTCTCGAAACATTCTTACGAACACAGAAAGCACATACTGGAGTTTTCAACGTTGAGTCTTTTGGTTTACTATCAAAAGTATTTCCAGCGTTGAAAGCATACGTAGAAGATAAAAGGTTGTTTGGAGAAACGAAATGTAATGTGGTTATCATGAACAGCGACGAATTTTGGGCGGAAGTAGATTTAGCTGAAGGTCGCGAAGAGAAGCTCAACGTTTTCAAAGATTTCATCAAATACATCGTAAAAGTTGTCCTCAAAATGGATGCTGATGAAGAGATCGATGACAATACTGAATTTCAATCACTTGGAATTGACAGCTTAATGATGCTAGAGATGAAGAACGCGATTCAAAACGTTTTAGGCACACGAGTTATCTTAACAGCAGCGCAATTAAAAGATTGTACTACATCTGGTCTACTAGCTAAAAAGCTAAGAGATATCCTGGAAGGAGAGACGGAAGAAGAGACAAACTTGCCAACACTAGAAGAACTAGCGGGAATAGTTAGAGAAGATTCTGTGCTGCCTCAGCATATCTATCCAAATGAGAATTTGTCACCGTGTAAATCTATCGACCAAGTCGAGAATGTTTTACTAACTGGTGCTACTGGCAATTTAGGGCCTTATTTATTACGCGAATTATGCCAAAGACCTCATATACAAAAAATATTTTGCTTGATACGGAAATCCGGTAAAACTTCTGCTGAGGAACGACTTACAGAAAAATTGAAAATGTTTGAACTCTTAAAGGACATAGAAATGACAAAAATTGAATACATAAATGGTGACATTGCCGAATCTCGATTAGGCTTATCGCAAGAAAACTACGATCGTTTAGCCGAACAGGTTGATATAGTCATTCATGCCGCTGTGAGAGCTTTGCATGTGTCAAAGTACTGGAAAGCTCCTGACACGATAAAGTCGCATGTAAGAACAGTTAACGTATTAGGAACAACCCGTATATTAGAATTTGCCGTTCATAAAACTCTCAAGCATGTCTACCACGCTTCAACACTGCTCACAGTTACAGGGGTAGACTCGGAGGGTCAATTTTTTGAAGATTGGCAAGATGTTGGGGCTTACGATAATGTAACAACAAATTTAGGTTACCCTTTGTCAAAGCACATAGCTGAACAACTAATGAAGCAAGCGGTGGAGCGTGGTATACCTTGTAAAGTGTTCCGACTTCCGCTTCTAGCCGGTCACAGTAAAACAGGACTATGTGATGTAAAGAGCAACCATTTCTTAATTCGTTGGCTAACATGTATGAAGTTAAAATGCATACCTGACCTTCCTTATCCTGTTCTAATGATGCCTATAGACACCTGCGCACAGATATCGCTGCAGATATTCTTGGATAATAGGGTACCTTCTGACGTAATTAATATATGTGACAAGAACCCCGAATTAGACCAGGTTTTAGTCTCTGTCGCTCAAAAATTTGGAATTGAAGTAGAAACTGTTTCGTATTCAGATTTCATTTCCAAAATCAACTCAGAGGATGAAAATTCTCCAATAGCGCCTTTCAGGAGCATGTATCAGGAGGCAGATTTTGCGGACAATGCTGCATCACCGTCTGCCATATGTTTACAAAAATATATTGAAAATAGCACTGACTTTTTCATGAACAGAAAATTAAGCAATTACATGCCAGGCGTCACTGAAAAAATTGAACCTGTTCATTCCATTCTTTTGAGAGACCTCAATTTTTTGAAAGATACGGGAGTATTTGAAAAGTTTGGAATAGAATCTTGAGAATTCCTTTCGGCATTCATATTATGTATTTACATTAACTCGGTGATTCAAATTCTTAAAATATCAGGTACATGATAATAAGAGCATTTACATTCAAGGCTATTCGTTTTTAATGTATTAATCGCCCTTCTATATGTTCTAAGTTAAATATAAAATAAGTTCAATATAAAATGGGTCATTTGTTGATTTGCGAATAATCTTTTTTTATTTGGCATTAGAAAGTTTCATTTCTAATTGTCATAAACTTTGCAAAAAAAATTTGCAACAGGAAACATTTTTAAAACGATTATCTCTACTCGGCAGCAAATTATAAATGAATAAATGAATCTTTTGACAAAAAATAAAATTCAACTTTTCAACTAATCAACCGAGCAAGTTATTCTGGTAGCAGTCTACAAGAGCAATTGAGGGCAAATAACCATTATGGTGCATAAGTATTTTTAGTACCTTTAAGTCCTTCCCAACTTGTTATATACACGATTTTGTTAACAACCATCAACACATTTGGAATACATTACACAAACTTGTTCCATTTCTCTGTACACCAAAATAATCTATTTTCTCGTAAGAACATTTAACGTATTTCACATGTCTGTATATACCATATATTCTACCTTTGCGTCTTTTCCATGGTACAAAGTTACATGGAAATGACAATTCGAATTCATTTTTAACAAAATCAACTATGTCATTTACCACATTGCATGAGAAAAATTAATTAATTATACAACCGCAAAACCAAACCTATAAATGCATTTTCTTTCCAAAATGTCAGTTTTTAGGTAAATGATTAAATTAAAGTAAACATTTAATAAATACATCACAATAATAATCCACAAAACCACAAATTGCATGTAAAACCTAAGCACAACAAGATATAAAAAGTATTTTAAAGTCACAAGAATTACTGAAGTACCACACCTAAGAATGGTAACAACATCAGTACAAACTAACAGAGCAAAAGGCATCATGGCCCCATGTCTTGATCTCTTACTTTAACCGATATTTCAAGTAAATGCATGAATTCATAAAGTAAGTATTTTATACTTATTTTCTTATTATTATGTATCCGTAATGTTTACAATACCTCACTTTTGTCTTTATCGTCAACTTGTTTTGGACACATTCAACCGAACATGAACAATACTGGATAATTAGCACGATACGAATACGAAATAAGGCGAACCTGATTCATAGCCACATAATGCACGAGTGATCAACAAGCTTGTTAACTTTAAGCTGTCCGTGCCTCTGGCTGATAGAGATAGGTCTTGTAAATGACTGACTTTTTTACAGCCAAGGAATTGCTTAAAGGAGAATGGCTTGCTTCAACTTCCCAATAGTTTTTGCACTCAATTTACACAAGTCGAAGTCAAAGGTTACTCCATTTTCCACTGTCCAAACATCCTTCCCACAGGCTTCAACAATGTCCACAATTTCTTGTAGTTTGTCGGGATCATCTAAAGATGAAATTTTGGCGTGGAGCTCCTTAAGTAACTTCATTTCCGCAGTGATATTTCCAGCCACACCAGCATGACTAAATCCTCCACTTCCACCGCCAGATGATCCTGGACTTGAATTATTCGCAACGTCACTGGAGTTCATGGCGTTCGTGCTGCTTGAAGTACCATCCGAGGAAACATCAGAGGAGGATGTAGAACTAGAAACAGAATCACTTCGGGAACGAGATCGAGATCTGGAACTGTAGTCATGAGAGTCCCGTCTTCGGCCACGGTCTCGAGTACTTTCCCTAGCTTCTCTATCCCTGTCTTTCCTGTCTCTTTCTTGGCCCCTGTCCCGTATGTCCACTTGGGAGACGGATTTCGAACTTTTTGAGGATTTCGAATGAGATGAACTTGTAGAGTTGACATTGCTGTGATGCTGCGCAGCATTTTTTGATGATTTTGACTTTTTCGAGGGAGGAGGTGGTGAACTCGTTTCTGCATACGATACTTCGTGTATTATTTTCGACTTTGACTTCGGTGGTGGTCCAGGGGAGGATGTGTTGGGGCTAATGGCAGAACTGATGTCTTCACAGCTTACCATTTTGCTATTTAGATTTTTCTCACTGCTTCTGCTAGATGATCCCTTACCCTTAGATTTCTTTGGCTCTCTGTAGTCTTTAGTAGTGGAAACAGGGACAGCCTTTTCAAGAATCACTTTTTTACTACTAACTGGAGGTGTGTCATTACCTGAACTACCACCTTTTCTTTTCTTTGATGTTGACGAGGATGCAGGGACTGATGAGGTAGATGACTCTGAGCTAGGTGGAGAAGAAATAGAGGCAGAAGCTGGGCTCCGACTTTGACTCTTTTTGGACCGACTCTTTCTAGAAGGAGATTTTTTCTGAACAGGAATAGGAATAGGAACTGGAACAGGAGGTGGTGTCGGTACAGATTCAGAATCACTCTCCTCCTCGGAGCTTATGGCACTTGCAACTGAACTTTCCGAAGAACTACTCGAGGACGAACTAGAACTAGAAATTGGGCTAAGAGGTAGCTTCTCACTTCGGGAAGAAGGACGATCCCTGTCCCCACTTCCCGAAGATGATTTACTTTTACTGAAAGAACTCTTTTCGTGCTTTCCTGATGATTCTCTATCGCTTTTTGAACTTTTATGAGATTTTGATGATTTCGACGGCTTGGGCTCGATAAACTCTTCTTTTGCAGTTTTCTTTGCTTTCTTTGGTACAGAAGTATTCACAGGAGGGAGCATTTTCTTCGAAGAGACTTTCTCAGCTTTCTCTGAAGATGATGATTTCGTAGATGATTTTGAACTGGAAGATTTGGAGCTTGTGGCACTGACGGTTTCCGGAGTTGACGGAGATTTTGCAGGTTTCGATGAAGATGACTTAGAGGATTTGGATTTCTCAGACTTTTCTGCCTTTTCTTTCGGTGGTTTCTCCGGTTTTACTTTGGTATGAGACCCGTTCTTACCAGAAACAGTTGTTCCAGCAGTGGAGGAACTTGTCGCTGTTAAATTTACGTTGGAGGAAGAGCGCTTGATAGGGGTCCCAAATAAATTCTCAAATGAATTTTTAGGTGATGTTTTCGACGAGCTTGAGGACTTTGTCGATTTCCCTCCTCCTGAATGGTGACCAGTAGAACCTCCTCCTGCTATTGCTTGATACAATCCTTTATCCCCCCCATGCCCAGGTTTCTCTAAAATTACTCCACCAGCCTTGAACAACTTTACTGCAAATTCCTCGCTGGGATAATTGAAAATTAACTTTTCCTTCCTTGAAGGATTAATTGGTGGTCCAGTCGACTGGAGAAATAGGTCATACTGAAACTCAGCCTTTTTTGGTTCGTCTTTATTCTTGAATAGAATCTAAATTCACAATATGAATTGCCATTTTATAATTCAATTTCATAAAGTTTCTTCAGCGGGTGTTCGGAAAATAGCTGTTGATCGATTAATTATAAGTGTATAGCATACCTCAATACGTAATATAAAACCAGCATATCCCGATTCCTTTACACAGTAGGGCGGCTCCTTCACCACTGCAAATACCAATCCAATTCATATGTTACCAATCAATTGTCAGACACCATAATTGCTCCCCACCACCTCCTTTTAAACCAATGGAACCATTAAAATGGATGAAACTATATTGTATTCCTACCTCGTCGATGCTTCGGGAAGGACTCGTGTAGGTGGAATATAACACGGTCAACAAAGGCCTGTATATTTCCAGAGTCTCCACGCACAAACACTTCCCAGTCATGAGTGAACCCTTCTGCTGTCGGTCTTTCACGTATAGTGGCTCGGTGGCCAAGAATTAGTTCCACCAAAACTTTCTACAATTTAAAAAAATATACACAAAGCATCAGTCCATGCCCCAGTAATTGCAAATAATTCACTCTCCAAATCCATCATTATGAGATAGTAAAGAAACGAAAATGTGTCCCAGTATCCCATTCAAATTCAAATAATAAACATGTGAATTGGTCCAAAGTGCGTTTTACTTTAGATAGGAAAAACCAACAAAGAAACTAGGAAAGCCAAGCGACCCACAAACTACGTCGACTCATACAAATACAAACTGTCAGAACGCTGTAGCCACCTTAGCAAATAGAAATATTCTTCAACTTTCTCTGGATTGGTAAGAGCTTTCAATGTCACTTTCTCGTCCTTCCGCTATTCATAAGCTTAACCACTATTAAGACATATTATCGACGGGAAAAAGTAGAAAGAGGAGTTTTTTATGTACACAACGTGTGTTATATTTATAGCATTAAGTTTGCTAAAGACATACCTCTTTTACTATCGCAAATCTATTGTCCCTACATACATGTCTGCGTTTCTCTCCAACACATACGTCGCTATTATGGTGAAAAGCGGGTACACGCACTCAAGTGAAAAGGCCATTATTATGATTATTACGATTTGACGATGAAAGTAGTGCAGAAAGTATACACGTATGGATAATAATAACAATGGTGATAGCTATATGAGAATCGAAATGATATTTGGAAAAGGTTGCTGACAGATCGTTATCACTGTGCTACGTTTAAGGACCCATCCCATCGATCACGAAATAACCTACTTAATTGCTTTCCCTGGTGAAACCATTTTTTCAGCAAAAATGTAAACAACAATAACAATGATGGACTATTTTGCATGTGCCTCAGTAGTTAAATTTCTAGGGAAATATTTTAGTCTAAAAAGCAACTAACTAATATTTTGTCAATGGTCTACATAGACATAACATTTAGCATACTACTGAAGATATAGAATCAAACCAACCCGTATTTTGCAAAAGGAAAAAAAATCAATGGCATATTTAATATTTCCTTCTTGTAATTGAGCTTGATGGGAAATAATATTTTTTTTAAATCAAATGATTCCTTTTTCAATAGGATGAAAATAGGTCAATCAATAAGGCATTTCTTTTCAAAATCAAATCGACCACACAATTTTCATGTTTAAAGCTCTTTACAAAGAGGCAAATTTTGGTTGGACTCGTTGGACTGGACTATATTCAACATTTCATTTCAGACTTGTTTATCTGTACTATGATGTATTCATATTATGGGCATTATTATATGTCACACACTATCAACCATCATAATATTAAACCACTTTAGTTTTTTATTGACACAACTACCGAGCTAAGATACGTTAACAGGTCAAACTGAATTTGTACATAAAAATAATTTTTAACAAATGCTTTTTCTTTTCATGCATTATGAACTTTTAGTATAACAGAAAGAATTTGTGTTGTACGTAATTACGTATCGATAAAAAGTAATTAGTTAAGTAATTTACTTGTACTTTGCTATTTGTCCATTTCATAAAATCATAAAACATTGAGCATAGAATCGCAGGTGATGACATTTGTATCTTTGATGAAGGCTGAATCTAGTTGGCTTGGCAGGGGGCAAGTTTTGAAACCGAATTACAATTCTAACTGTGTCAATAATGCTTTCATATCGGTATAACTGAATCCATAAAGTTGCAAAACTTTGCGAAAATCAAAAATCATTGCAAATTTTTTGGATTCATGGATGATCCCAATATTATGTATTTATCGCGCTTCTGCTGATATCACATCACTATTAGCAGATAATATCAAGAGTAATTATACGAATGGTAAAATAACATAATTAATTGAACTTGAACATTTATTTTACGACCGTATTGTAATGTTGAATGAATGTTGAATGTCGAGCTTTATCGGCTTTACATTTTCGGTATTCTATCTAGAGGTCCAATAACAATGTAAATGTAAAATAAAATAATGATGAATGATTTGACATTTAACGGCGGTCAGCGGTACTAATACGGCATTTAAAAAAGCCGAAAATATGTATTAGTGTACATAAGTCAAACGTTCAGAATTAGGTATATTCAGTCAGTCTATAAGGCTATTCGAAACGCAAACCCAATATGTTATTGTAAAAAAGCTGGTAAACTGACTGTCAACTGACTGTCAAGTCAGTCGGTAAGACATCAACATCCAATCTGAGAATTCGGGGACATTGTAAATTGTATAAAAGTTTTCTGTGCGATAACAATCTGCCAAACCAAGTCCATCATACATGGATAAGCAAACATCACCTTAAATTAACCTTAAAATTAAAAACATTAAGGTTGAAGGTGTAAGGTAATGTCAATTTGCGCTAGGTGTGCTTAAATAAATGGTAGATTTTACGATCAACGATGCCACAATCTCAAAACAATGTTCATTTTTCTCAATCTTAGTTTACGCAAATGTGCATAGTTAGTTGACTACTTCCCATAAATCTTTAAACATCTCTCACATTTCCACAGTATTCTAATTTTGAATTTTCACTACACACCCGGAGAACAAATGACAAATCATTATTAATCATTAGTTAAAAACCAAAATCCCCATCTCTTCACACCAACAACGTCTTAAAACTATTCTAATTTACTTTGTATTATAATTTAGGTAGTAACCACATTAAAACCTTTATATCCACTATATAAGAATATTTAATGTACTTACCATTTCTCCTATACTCCTGTTGAATTCATTTAAAAAAATTATAATTTTCCAGTCTTGTATAACTCCCGCTAACCCTCTAGTGAGCGTGTGTAAAACCCTAATTAAAATAACATCTTCTCAACCCCTTAAAACTATTATCAATAGTAGGCTGTTTAATAACAATTATTTATTTAAAGTTGACCAAAATCTCAAATGGACCAGGATGTAGAGAGACACAGGAAAGGTTACATGTTTACACTTTTTTACGTGCTTCTCCTTTACGCGATAGGGAAATGGGCATATTGGGCATTCATTTGATTGGATGTTTTTGAGAGGTGTTTATAGAAGGCCGCCTCCATCTCCTACATTTCTCAGCTTTCGCACAAATACCCAAAAAAAAACTTTTCCCCTTGACTTATGCTTTACACACATATATTTCCATTTATGTGGTAAACTTTAGAATCTTTTAAAGTAACTTCCTTCACATTTATTTACCACACACGTATCTCTTTCATTTTAGGGATTTCAAGTTATGTAGGTACCATAAGTATATGCTTATTAGATTATTGGATATTTTACTGTATTGAGGATAGAAGAAATGATAGGAAGTCTAAAAGTATGTGCATGATATTGTGAAGAGATGTGCAGTAGTATGAAATACTTTGATGTGGTAATTTTGTTGTGTGCATAACAGGATACATATTTTCATATTATATTAAGGACATTTTAGAGATAAATATGTAATGAGACTGAGATGTATTTGAAGAATTCTATTGTCTATAATGTCAATGTTTTACTTGTCGAAGTAAAATGGTTTTTAATTTCAATCGTCATCATCAACATTTGAAATGATGTGTGTGAAGAGTAAAGGAGAAAAAAGCAAGGACATGTACACAACAAGACACAGATTTCTGCATATAACTGTATCAGTTCAGGATTCAGTTAAAATAGAAATTGAAGTGAATGTTTTTGTAGGCTTTGTATTTTGTTTGAAAATTGGAAATATCAATCTTGTAAATAAAGTTCGTGGAAAAAGCCAAGTCGTAATTTTGAGTTTAATTGCTGCAATGATTTTTAGCTATATTTTATGATGATGAGATTGCGTACATGAAGGCGTATTATTACATGGTCCGTTAATTTGAGAGAATTGTGAGAATTTACTTAACCTGAGTGTTAGTGGACAAGGGTGAAATTTATTCTGGGCAAATACCGTGAACAGAAAGTTATTTATATAACACTCGTTCGATACGAATACTTTAATTCGTTAGCACATATCCTTATTCCATAATAATTTCCATATACTGATACTAAATAATACTTAATTTAATTATGCCAAATTCAATCCGAAAATTTAATTAATCCGACACAGTCAAGATTTGTCAACTTTTATTTATTTAATGAGATATTGATGAGATTTAATAATTTACATATTAAATGTATGGTATAGCTGTATAGGCATGTGAGATTGCATAGAATTTATGGTGTTAGCAAAACATTTTTTGATAAAAGAGATGATGACTCACACCTTTAATATTTCATAGCAGACATCGCAGTCGAAATAGTAATTAGTAATTATCTTCAAGCTAAGTTTCAGATTTTTTTCTTCACATTCAACGTTAGCATAGCATGAATTTTTCCGCAAAAGGTAAGGTAATAGGTAAGGCTTTTGCTCAACAAATGAGAGCTGAATATTATTCGATAAGCGCGATAAGTACATCTTGCCTTATATGCATGGAGTACTGTGAAATATATGCAGAAGTAGAGTCTATTCCAAGTTCCAATCCAAGTAATGATTTTATGTCATGTCAAATTAGATTTTTTGCCGTCCAGCCAGATTCCAGACATCTGAAAAGCAGACAGANAATCCAAGTAATGATTTTATGTCATGTCAAATTAGATTTTTTGCCGTCCAGCCAGATTCCAGACATCTGAAAAGCAGACAGAAAGAAGAGCACGTTTTCACATTTATATCCACGATGCTCATATGTAGCCTATTCATATATGTCTTATGCACTGGCCCGGTATAATCACTATCACCTATCACCTCACCATAAGAAATGGGAATAGGAGTGTACGAAAGATTTTATCCATGTGATGTGCAGTAGTATGGTTGGTTTGGTTATATTTGCACAGTCCAGTCAAAAGTGTTTTTATTAAAGTCAAAGCAAATATAAGTATTTCGGGCTTGCCTCACCTTGCAACTTAATTTTGGTTTGGACGAAAGTCTGTCTTGTCCTTAATTTTTAATCATTCCGTCAATCAGTCGTGTTAATTTCTTATTTTTTTACACTTGCGTTGAGTTCATCCCGAAGTTTTATCCAGGACAATGTCCAAAATTGAGCAATGAGCAATAATTATACAAATTTTGATAGTAATGATTGTGTATATCACTGATTGCTAATTTTCGAATTGCATTGGCCAACTTTCAACCACAATTGGCGTGAATGGGTAAAAGCGTTTTATTTATACTGTGCATTGTCGTCGAAATGTCAACTCAGTTGTATTCAACATTTGTATGACCTACTCTAAAAATCGTAATTTGTTTCTCTAGGGCGAATATCTGGGCTTTGAAAGAGGCAGGATGTACACATATAATAGTGTCCACAGCGTCAGGTTCACTTCAAGAAGAAGTTAAACCTGGTGACCTTCTTTTTCCTGACACCTTTATAGATAGAACGCATAAACGGGACCAGACGTTTTACGACAGGAACGACACCTGGAGCTCCTAAAGGCGTTCTTCATATTCCTATGGATGAACCTTACAGCCGAGGACTGAGGAAAGTTCTGATAGAGACGGCAAAGGATTTGAACATTCAGTCCCATCCTACTGGAACCGTCGTAGTCAGTAAGATTTCAGTGGTTTTTGGAAAAACACAAGGTTTCACATCGGTCACCTGAACTTCCTTTAAAATAAAATATTTCGCTGAATTTTTAGTTGAAGGACCAAGGTTTTCTAGTAAAGCTGAAAGCAATATGTATCGCAGTTTTGGAGCATCTCTAGTGAATATGACACAAATACCGGAGGTTTGCAATTAATTACATTGTCAATTTAAAAAATATCATCGTCAAAATGTAATTCTATCTGTAGCATGCCTTCTCTGTTAGGTAATGTTAGCAAAGGAAGCAGGGATTCTGTACGCAGCAGTGGCAATGGCTACAGATTATGACTGCTGGAGAGACACTGGTGAAAAAGTGTCAGTGGAACATGTCCTCAAAACTTTTAGGGAAAATGCTGGCAAAGTAACTAAACTATTTCTTGCAGTGGTCCCTAAGATCGCACAACAAGACTGGACTGAAGAAATTCAAGAGCTCAAGGTAGTATAATTTGTATGATTAAACAAATGAAAAGCTCATGATGTAGTTGACTTGATATAATATAATTTGTTTAATTTAATTTTGCAGAACATGGTTGCTGGAGCGGTCATGTAATGTGGAACACTTTAAACGAACATTTTCTTAGCAATAACACGTCGAGCAAGATTACATTTTAAAAACTTAATGTACTAAAAAGGTATAAATGTGTGCTCATCTTTAAACACCTTCACAAAGCATGTGTATTTTCAAGCAATAAATAGAAATTTAATGTATTCGTCTGCCTACTAGTTGAATATCTAGCTGGTAAAAATATAGGTTAACACTAATTGATGCATATCGTGTGTAGTTGAAAGCTGTCAAACGTAATGGTCCTGTACGGAGTCGAGTTGTCGGGCGGTCAGTGTCTCAAACGTCCATGCTTGTGGGGATTTTAGATGTCCGTAAAGTTTTAAATGTGATTGTTGTCATATGTCATATATATATTGTTATGTCGCAAATCTAAGATTAGTCTTTGGTTTAGTCCAGTCCAGTCGTGTTTAGGTTGGGGGTCGGATATGTGTCCGGTAGTCCGTGATTGTTCGTAAATTGGCTCAGACCAGATTCGTTGAGCATTTTGTTTTACAAGGTTTGTAAATTCGGTCGTATTGTCCAAGTCTGTCATGCTGTCTCTCTTGAAGTCAGTCGTACGGCTTTGCAAGTTTAAGTCCGTAAAAATAGTTTTAATTGTCGTTGTCAGTATGACACGTGTAGTCAAGTCGTCTCTTGTTCACTTTCCATTATTGCCCTTTTTATCCCGTCGGTGCGTCAAAAATGCTGAACATTTTGCATTTCAGTCTACTGCAAAATCTTGGTTCAGCTTTTCCATCCAATTCAGATGTGCCATTGGAGTAAATGCTAAACCCCTTGTGAATTCGTTTAGTTAGTGGATTCTTCTCCGGTAGAAAGCCCAAAGC
>JAHZNA010001407.1:0-18377 GCA_027743935.1 Sinodicranocentrus sp. ZH6
TATTTTTTCATTGTTTGGGAAAAATGATGGGAGAGATGGGAAAAGATGAAATGAAGTGGTTTTCGGCATTTTTCATGAGGATATTTTTCCCAAGAAAAAAATGTGAAGGAGTTTGAAGTAAATATTAGTGAATATATATGAGAGTCCATATGTTTTTAGGTATTTATGAGTTTGCTCATGAACTTGCAATATCATTGCAACTCTGTTTCTGGAGGTGTGCAAAGGTCACTAAAGCAAGTTTTGATGGATGGACTAAGAATGATGAAAAAGCGAGTCACTCCTTGTCATTCATTGAAAATGATGATGGACTCTGGAGGTATTATTATTTATGGAGATTTTGTTACATGTCATTGAGACAAACCCGACAGAATATTTATTTCTCGTATCATCAACTTGGGGGTTTTGATTCATGAAGGAAAAAACAACTTATTAGGGATTCATTATGAATCTCGTTTGGTGTGTGTTCTTCGTTTGTGGAAATGTGCTGTGGTGCGAGATGGGAGATGAATGAAGTGTCATTTTTTATGCGCGTGACAGCCACCTCTCAATTGTCAGAGGAGATTGCACTTTATCATTATCGCTGGGGAGAGAGAAGTTATCAAAGAAAGGTTGGGGAATGTTTGTGAATTTTTTGGATTTTCAAGACGAGCATTTTGACAGAGAAGTTTGTATAAATCTGGCTTTATTTTAGAGTGCCACCTTTGCACAGAGTTGGAGGAGGGGCTGTTGTGACAAAAGGGATTTTTCCAATTATCGGACCTCTTTTAATGGGCTGCAATCACGCAGTGTAAATTGCCTTGCTAATCGGCAAGTTTTTTATTATGAGGGGGTCGTCCATTAATGACGTTGATTTTTGTCTATCAATAGGGAATAGAGTATTTTTATAGGGCATTATATACGAACGCACTCGTTGGGATTCAAAGTGAGAAAAAACTTTCTGTCCTTGTTTGGACTTGCAAAAGCAATTCAAATCCATTTAGAAAATGCGTACGAAGCTCTAAAAAAGGGCTAATTACACAGAAAATGTTTTTCATTGTAGGAATGAAATGAATCCCTCCATATGAGCGAAAATGGCCTGGAGAAAACTTCCAGATTATGCCATTATCCTGAATCTCCTCCCTATTTGCATTTTCTCTCGAGAGAGTCGGGGACCCCAAGTAAAAAAAAGTTTCCTGAAAAAATGGCATTTTCACATGCCACACGGACTCACGGATTTTGTCTTCCGCTCGCAGTCACAAATTTCTATTTGCATAACCCTTTCCTCCTCCTCCAACAAAACCTCTGGGGAGACTAATCCCGTTGAAAACTGCTTATTACCTACCTTCCCGTTATGCAAATATCGTGTCGTGTGTGCTGACAAAAATGTATTCTCGTGTTCCACCTCAAATTTATAATGACACTCACGCAATCCTTCCTCCTCAGCGGGAGACTGGACAGACAAAGTCATAACATGAGGTTCTCTGTTGTTTTCACTTTTTGTCAGAAAGATTAGCGAAATCTTGATAAGGGTTTTCATGAAAGGAAGTAAAACACACAGAAAAATACAGCCGTGATAAGGAGCACAGCAGGATGTCACGTGATATCCTTAGAGAATAAAAATGTGCCAAGATTGTTCCCCAGATTTGAAACACCCGCCGCCACCCAGAATATTTGTAATCTAATTAAGAGCAGAAAAGAGGGGAATGGCAAACAATAGTGGATTTTTCTTGGAAGAAACTCGATGTTTTTATTTTTGCGTCTTTCGGGGACTAAAATTTACGCGAAAAATTCGTGACCAATCTGCCACTCAATTCTCCATAAAATGTCATATCGAAGGAAAACTTTTTCTCACAACGTCACTCCAAGACCTCAACCTCTACAAAAAGTACAAACATTGGCATACTTTGAGGTGGTTTTTTATGCACTTTTTTCTCCCCTCTTCAGGTTTGCTTCTATTAAGGAATTTATGAGAAACGCAAACTGTCCATGTTCATTAAGATCTTGAAGACTTTGTTGGTAGACATTCATGACCACACCATTCTCTCACTTGTTGTGTAAGACTGGCTGCCTCAGCATAAAAAATAATCTGCAAAGTGGAACTCTCAAGGTTAAAAATGTTTCACAAGACGACATCTCTCTCTCTCTCTCTCTCTCTCTCTTTCACTGTTTATTTTTATACTTGATCTATGTGCACGATCTTGTTTGTTTTGAGCAAACACATTTTTACCATTTTTTTCTAGACCAACACACATCCCCTCCTTTGAATGACATAAGCTGCAAAAGTTGTAAAATATATTGTTATGGATAAGGTTCAACTTTATTGTGCGGGCGCCTGGCTGACCACTGCAGTGCTAAAATCATTGCAAAAAAGAAATTTTTTCTTAATAATAAAATCCCCATCCTTTTCTAGGTTAACCACTAACTCTCTGCTGACAAGACTTTTAACAAAAATATCTTTTGGATATTTTTTTCTCATTTTTTCTAAATTTTTCCATGAGGGAGTCTGTGTGGCATAAACAAACAGCAGAACAGTCGATGATTCAATGTTTAAATAATTTTGGAGAGAGTAACACACATGCTGTGAGATGATGAATGAGTTAAACTCTTACGGGGTCTGGTGATGACCCCAAAAGTAGGCAAAAAGGAGAGAGACTAGTAAAGCACATTTATAAATTGACAGCTTGACTCTTTCGCCCTTTTTTTCTAATTTGCCAATTTGCACATAGCTGTGAGTTGAAGCACTTGTTTAAATAGAGGAATCCACTTGGGACTCTGATTTTTTTGCGACCCCTCTCAGCAAATTACGAGGGACAAGCTTGTTCATCTGCCATGTCAGTGTCGAATTATCCAAGTTGAGAGGAGAGACGCCGGTCACACTAGTAATGTGATACGAGCTCTTGTGTCAGGCGAGAATGAGGTGACAGCGGGTCATTCACTAATTACGAGGGAAATTTGCGAGACACATGGAAAAACTGTTTGGACAAAGCTAGCCATGTGAATTATGAGATAGTACAAGAAGATAACCAAGGACAGGATACATTTGTAAATTATCTCTGGTATCTTTATTGGATAACCCGTTCAAAAAATAATATCGTAAATCTCACCAGCAAAGACGTATCCTTCCCAATAAATAATCCAACGGAGAGGTGGAGATAAACATGGAAAATAGTGATTTATGAGGATGTGGTCTCCAATTAACAAATTAAAAAGGTTAATTAGTCTCGTTAGTTTGGGAAAATTCTAGGGAATCAGTTCCCTCACGAAAATATCGGCGGACGCCACCAGTCTAACTTTTTTTTCAGAGGTTCCGTTCAGTGATATGGCACGAGCGAAAATATTCTCTCAAGTAGAAAGACTCTGAAAAAACTTTTTCATTTGTGTTTTTTTTCTCTCGTGGAAAAGAGCAAGCCTCCAGAGTGACATTCCTCTTTTGACGTTTTACACAAAAGAATGCGTGGCAGGGAAATTGGCAAAAAATCCATAGGATATTAAAAGACTCGCGTGCGTTACGCTCAAAGTACGCAACGCATGCTTGGCACTTTCCTCTCTTGACTTTTGCACACACAAAAAATTGACATTGATACAGTAGCAAACTATGTAGAGCTTCTTCCTCCAAAACACTACTCCAATGGAGGGAAATGAAATCGCCATGTCATAAAGTCAAACTAGGGAATGAAACCTTTTTATTGAGATGGGAAAGCTTCAGCAGGAAAAAATGGTTTATTTTGAAAGCCTTGATAAAAAAACTCCATTAGGCTTTAAATCTTTAAGACAATTTTCTAATCTTCAAATTTAAATCCGCCTGACGGGTTCAATTTCCTTTCGGTGAAATATATATTTTTGCTCAGGCAAAAGAATGCGTTAATCATTTCGAGGAAAATAGATACAACACAAGACTACGCCAAAAGGCTGGTTATTTTCACTCGGGTAATTAGCCTGATAAAAACAAACAGAGAATTAGTCAATCCCCTGTCGCTACACTTTTCGTCGCTTAAGCTAAAAAAAACACTTGCTAAGTTTCGGCTTCACTTCTTAAACCCTGTCACGCTTTACATCCTTTGTCGACTTTTTGTTGGCGACATTGACCAAATACAATTTTGCAAGGTTGAGCCTAGACTGTTTTGAAGAAAAAAATCTAAAAAAATAAACACTTGATGAAAGCTAAAACGAGAAAGATAAAACCTTCAACAATAAAGTTTACAATAGCTTACCATTATCGTCATCCCTTTCTCATTGACGTAATCCCTAAAGTTTTTTTAGTTGGCTTGAGGGACTCCTAAAATATTTAAGAGACTCGCATGGACCAAAACGGGCAAAGAAACATAATAAACTTTAGCAACTAGAACATTTTTTACCAACTCAAACCCGCCTCAAGTCCGAAAGTAGATGAATGTTTAGAGAAAAAGTTTTACTTTATTTCCTCATGTGGGCCTTGTTTGTTTTAAAAATGAATTTTCAACTCATTTTTTTATCACCATCTTGCCTCGCAAAGTGGAGCACACACGCATACAAAACATCACATGGACATTCCACTAAAAAAAAACTCTTGCAGACTTCACCCTACATGAGGATGGCTCTACCCAGAAAAAATATTTTACACGTTTTTTCTTGCTCGTCTTCATTCATTAAAAATAACCATCCAAACTAAAGTCTGCCTCTCTCTTTCTGCAAAACTCATGTCAAGGCTGGGCTATGTAGAAATGTGGATGAAATGCGTAAAAAATGTATTTTACACTTTTCTAAAGCTGACAACACCACCAAAACAGTATTTTCCAGCATCCAGTTGGCAAGTCGAATTTTCCCCCTCTAATAAAAAAATATGCAAAGACCCCCTCGTTCTTTAAAAGAGAGAAGAACTGACCTAAAAAATATTATTATTTTCTTCTTTTGACAAGGCAAGGCGTGAAGAAGATGATAAGAAGAGTGCGAGTGTGTGTTTATCAAAGTGTCAGTTTGGTATTTCACCGTCACGTACTACCACCTCAAGTCAAATATATTACAAGCTTGTCTTGAGTTTCCTTTACTTTATGACTGGATCTGCAATTTATGCTAAAACAAGATCCCTTTTGTACAATGACCACAGCTTTCTCACTCTGGTTTCATTCTCTCAATATCTTTTTGCAAATCCATCATCCTTAAACAATAGCCTGAGAAAAAGTGCTAAAAGGAAAATTACCCAGATTTCATCAGAATCGATATAAAAACGCTTTTTTTCCAAAACTGCAACTGTAGCTGATTTTGAGTCACCAAAAACCTTTTTGGAAAAAAGTTTCCAATCTCCAACCATGTTTATAGTAGTTATCCCTATAGAACGAAATAAATCAACAGAGAACCCTCGACAGATGTTTAGACTCGTAAATGAGATCTCTTTTCGAGTGCTCCGTCGTCTCGTATCATTACTCCAAATATTATTATGAAAAGCCGGTAGCCTCCTCTCAACCCAGGGAATTTTTGTCGGAGATTTTACTCCCTGCAAAAAGGACTCTCAGGTTTCAACTGACAAAAATGCATTTTGTAAAAATCCTGATTTATATCTCGCACCCACAATCTTCAATATTTTTGCTTTTTTGAGATTGCTACCCTGCTACACGGCAATACCTATTTTGGAATAGAGTTTGCTGATCGACAAATGGGAGATAATATCATTCCAGAAAAAATATGTTTTGGGTTAAGCTCCTCTATAAATTTTCCTATTGAGATAAAAATGAACTCTTTCCTTCCTTGCGGTGACACACTTGATGATGTTTTGTTGGCTCCATTCCAAAAAAAAAGTTTTTCCAAAAGTGCATCTCATAATAGCCTTTATAATCCTTTCTTTTGGTAAGTCTCCGTTTTTGGTCAAGAATGCACAAGACTTGTCCAGAAAACTGAAAGAATTCCAGTTTGCCTAGCTGTCATCTCCAGTACCATATTTAGTAAAGTGGATTTGTATCCAGGAAGCTGTTATGGAATGTAATTACAAAAGAATTTAAATAATATTCACCTCCACTCCAAGGGATGGGAATATTCAAATGGATTCCGCATCTCAAGATTTTTATCAAGATGTTAATAAATTCCCCACATTTTCGTTGAAAATCACGCTCGAGATATTTTCATTAACCTTAAAGCTCTTCCCAACAGATGCTCATTACCTAATCATTTTTTATTCACACTCTCTCCCATCCCGAAAGTTTTGTAAGTATTTTTCCCTTGATCACATGATTACATCTCTTTAAAAACCCATTTTCATCTAGATATTATTATTATTTATCTTTTACTAAAAATCCTCTTTTCATTACAACATCATCATCCCTATACCACCTTCACATTTCCCATCTTCCGGCACCTTTCCCTCTGGCATATATCTGAAATGGTTGTAAAAAAACTTGTGCTTGCTAAGGTTCACGCTAGAATGTGAAATGAAGAGCGAAAACAGTCTAGTCTTCATTTTTCAGGATCGTGCTTTTGAATCCTTCTCCCCAATTTACCAACATTTCCTCCTCTCCCCAGCCAAAACGAATTCAGGTAGAGAAATCCCACTTTTAAACACACACGAGGCAAAAAGAGTCTCCTCAAGTGGGTGAGTTTGCTTCCGTGAATACATTAAAGAATTTCTTTTAAATCCTAATCTCCTTTTGAATCCATGCATGGATTGCATCTGTCTAGGGAAAAATGAGGACACGTTTTTTTTGCCTCAGATAAATATACACATATCCATTTTCAGCAAATCTAATTTTTCTACTTATCAAAAAAGGTTATTATATTTTTTACCTAATTTTACTTCTTCTTCCAGAAAAATACTTAAATGCGGATGCACGAATTTTCCATAAAAAATACCCTGGAATCCGGAGTGAAGTTATTTGAGAAAAAATTTGAATAATGAGCAGGCTGATTAGTAACTTGTAAAAGTACTGAGGTTATGGTTGTTTACTTAAAAGATTGAAGTTTTCGATTTGACAAGGAGATTACAACAGAAGTTTCGTGAGTTGTTGGTTTCTCAAGAAAACTTGAAATCCTTTTTTATTTGCCACACGGCCATGCTCTAAAGATATGAACTAGTTTTGAAAGAGGGGTAACCATACTGAAAATTTTTATAGAGATTTCCACCTCAGATTTTGAAGGGAGCAGTTTTGCTCAAGCAATCTTGTAAATAATGCAATTATCGTGATCACCAAGTTGATAGGTTTTGAAAATGTAATGTTTACTTTTTTCTTCTGTGAACATGTGAACATCCTCTTGTTTGTAAGGGAACTTGTCAGAAAAAACTGGTCTTGTTTCGCATCATAATATTTTTTCCTGGACATGTTTTGTTCTCAGTTTTGTTAAACGCACAGATCCCACCAGAGACAAGGGAGAGAAGAGGGGAAAAGTTCAAATATCTCAATGACAAAGCTATGGAAATTATAGACAAATTTNTTGTCCAGCCAGGAAATTACATGGTTTTTATCCCTAATCACTGAGCTCAACGAGAAAATCTGAATTTGAGAAGGGCTTGGGCATCCATGTGTCAATCATGAGTTGTGACTTTTTCGATTTGTTCCACTGATAAAATTATTTTTTTACGGAAGGGAGACACCATCACAGGTAGAGTGACATGAGACCAAAAAGAATGACACGAGAGAAGCTTTGTTTCGTTTTGAACAAGGATTAATTTGCATTCGAGGAGGAATGAATGAAACAAGTAGAAAATTTGGGGAAGAGAATAAACTCCACTTTTTTTCTGTTTTAATTAATCATCAATCAGAATTCTGCCGAATAATCCGATTATTTTCGCTCTGTTTGATTTAAATGCCGACAAATCTTTGCAAAATGTAAGGGTGCGCCGGGATCTAATGCAATTCATGCATTTATAAAAAATGAGAATCATCTATATAGTCACTACAGACAGATCTAAAAACTCGAATTTATCAACAAGGTTAAAATGTAATGCAATCTGTCGTAAATTGAGTCCAAGTTCAAGTCCACTTAAATCACTTCATTTAACCCTTTCCTCTTGTCTCCAATAAATAACATGATTCCCCTCATAACTCTATCCAGACTAGACTAATAATCTCTGTGTAAATGAGAAAAATTGGGATCACATGACAAAATGCGTGTGGGCAGTGGACAAATATCTCCATATGACATTTCTTTTCCCTTTCATCTCATCCATATTCCATGACAAGCATTCGCATCCATTTTCCTTTTTTTCTGTTCCTGGTTGCGAAAAAATAGAAAAAGAAATGAAAAAAATCTCGTTGATTCTGTGAAATATGGGATGATGACAGGGCCGAATATAATCAACCCTTTTCCTTCACAATACACTTGCACGCACCACACACGAAATGTTCTTTGCGGTGACAGGAAGAAGACGACAGGAAGAAAATCCGTTTGATTTTTTCTTCCTTGAAGCAATCCCCTGTCAACAAAAATCCCATAAAGTACAAGAAAACGGAGAGGTCTTGATTATCCCTCTGAACAAAATTATTGCGACAAGGGAGAAAAAAGGAACTCACAAGCAGCATGGCTGTTGCATATTGCATGTAATTTTGTGTGAAGACATGAGCCAGCACACACATTCCCCGTCAGAAATGATCATTCGTCAGAAAAAGTTTTTCTAGAAAGAAATGTCTTCGTTTGCGTCCTTTTTTTCCTTCTCAAGATGTGACCAGATGACAATCTAAATTTCTCCAGAATCCCATTCATTTTATTGTGATTTTTTTCTCCTATCGCGAAACAAACTTGTCACGCGTCATCTGCATAACATGACATTTGAGAAACATCCTTTAAGGTTATTTTTTTCCCTTGTTATCTTTTCACTCACTTTTCTCGTCAAAGTCCATTGCAGATAGTAAATTACTGGACAAAATGTATCCCGGAGAGGGACATAACTATACAAAGGAAAAAATATACCAAAGTCATTCTCATTCTGCCCCATAAACTTTAACGGACAAATTAACGTCTTCCCTTTTCCGCCTCCTTTTGTGCTAATCTTGATTATGCTAATGGGCTCCATCTTCTGAAAAAAAAATTGCAGCGGAGCTCCAGGAAATAATAGAAAATTATGGGAATCTTATGGGGAAATTATTAACATGTGTTTTTTTCCTCCAAACATAATCTCTTCTCTCCTCTTACTAATATCCATTCTCACTATTGAAGATTACAATCTGGAGAGCATGACTAGAATAAACAATTTCGCTTGAATAAATCTCTCCCACGAATGAATCTCTCATCTCCATACGAAATAATTTTTTTCCTCTTCTCCAGCAGAAAAAAGTACGTCTTCATCTTCCGACTTTATTTACAAATGTACACATTTCGGCGAGGAGTTGAGCCTCTCTTCAAATCCTTTTTTGCACCCATCCCTTCACATTGAAATTCACGCCGTTCTCCATCAATTTCCAGGATGCAATTTTTTATTCAGTGATCTCCATTTGATTAGTTTTCATGTGTAAAAAAAGAGATTCAAAATGAGCATTTCATCCTCGATATTTTCCTCTGACAGCTGTATATTTGCATATTGGTTCTCTTCCCTGTCAATAAACATAAGTAGATGTGAAGTCAGAATGATGCATGACGGTCATACGATCTTGTGATGATCTCCTCAAAGATTTATTTTTTTGGAGAAAATCATCACAGCAAAAATTTCCCTTGGCACCTTCTCCTCTCTCAAACGTCATTCCTTCACGTAAAATGTAAAGTGTATTTTTATCCGGTGAGACAGACACTTTTGAGCAGTGTGAGCAACGGCAGAAGAAAAAAATGATAAATTCTTAAAGTGTTATTTTATGGCGGCGGTGAACATCTTTCTTGCACGCATATTTTTACGCACTCACACACTTTCGCATGATATCACAAAGTGGAGAGATGATAATGAGGAAAAAATGAGGTTTTATAATGTAGACGAGGAAGTTGTTGAATGGCAAGGGTGATAAGTCTTTACCTCCGGCAGTAGAAAGCTTTAATTACCATTTCTCACTTCGACAAGAGGGGGAAAACACTTCCTTATAAAATATTTTCTATCCTTTTACGTCTCTCCACACATGCTATGCAAAATGGAGCACAAGTTTAGAAATCCATTTTGAGTGACAGCTCAAGCTAATTAAATGGGTGCAGAATTTCCTTCATTATCTTAGATTTAGAAGGTGTTTTTAATTGGGATTCACACTCGTCCAAAATATTTGCATATTTCATCTTTTCCTCTTAAATTGGCAATAAATCCCAACAATTTATGGGCTTTCAGGGGATATTCTTGAAATGAAGGGATCCATTGTTTACATTTTTATACAGGAACAAGTGGCTAGGCTAGTTTTGTTTACGTTTCTATAATATTCCCCCTCAGGGGATAATTTTTAAACAGAAAAATACACACATTTTCACAAAGAAGCTTCTTTGAGATGACTGAACAAGTAAACCAATTTGCATAAATAATTCTCCCCGTGAAAAAAAAACAGTTTTTCGATGATGAGAAATTAAGCAGGCTTGACATCTCCAGAATAATTATGCTAATGGGAAAACCCCATCTCTTAATCTGAAAAAATGAACCGTCTGTTGTGAAAAATTAAGTTGTTCTTGCACAGATTCGCGTTATCTTTGAATCTTAAATTTCTCGTTTACATTTCATTTCAACAACTACAAGCTTAAAAGCTTGCCCAGGCAAAGGGGAATAGAGAAAATTGTAATTTTTCATTCAAATTGGATGTAAGTTTGCCCAAGTTGTAAAAATTAATGAGGTGTTATTGTTCTTAATTGTAATTTATTACTAGAGCCCACACAACTTCAAGGGGTGGGGTGCTGGCAAGCTGGTTCATTTTTGTTGACATTTGCTATTTTTGGAAGAGATGGGCACTTTTGTAATGACAGGAAAAAACATGGTGCATTGAAGCATATCCGAAATTCCCGTTAACTTACCTGTGTGTATATTTGCGTCAGATGATGGGCTGAAGATTACCCTTGTTTTGCTTCACGAACCCAATAAATGCATCCTGTTTTGAGTCATTCTTCCATAAACACCAGACACGCCTGTGGGATGCAAGGATGCAACTCTTTTAGCAATATTTTTTCACAGAAGAAAAACAGAAGGTGGAAGTTTATGGCGATTTCAAAAGAAAATAATGTATCCACAATCAATAACCATTTGAGGGATCCTGGAAGCTATATATTTTCTCGAAAACATTAACACATTTTTCCATGCTCAATTGATTTTTGAAAAGGGAGCGGCAACATTTAAAAAACAATTTTTTGCTTGCAAAGCAAGTGCAAATAGAATCCCATCCTTGAGATGAGAAAAAAAGCTCATAAATTTTTAAAATCCGGTAGCAGCCTTCCGTCCCGTGGAGCGTGAGTAAGAAGCGAAAAAAACTGAAGAGTCTTTAATGACCTCAGTAATTTCTTTTATTGGAAGGATAATTTTTCATTTGAGTGTGCTCTATGTTGTGCCTTCATAACCCTTTAATTTTCCTCCATCATTTTTCTCCTCGCGTCAACTCAAAATTTACAACCCACGACGCTCAACAAATGTGCAGTAGCTTGTTGAAAAAGAAGAAACAAGCTTTCTCAAATATGAGTTCATAAATGCTAATTGTTATTTTCACAAAGAGATGAGAATGACTTTGGAAAGAAACAACAGGCTTCAATCCTGTTTCTTCGAAAGCTTCTCTTATACTTTTGTTGTCTCACGCTGCGCTACATAATTGCGTGTAAGAAGAAGAGATGAGAATGACTTTGGAAAGAAACAACAGGCTTCAATCCTGTTTCTTCGAAAGCTTCTCTTATACTTTTGTTGTCTCACGCTGCGCTACATAATTACGTGTAAGAAAATTCCCTCTAAAAAATAAAATCTCTGCCCTCCTGGATTCGCATTCTAAAATGCATCAACCACCTCCACCTCTTCCACCTGAGCAAAAAAAAGAATCCCAAAGAGGCGGACCAATTAGCAGTTTTTTCTTTAGAAAAAAATCATTTTATTGCAAAGTCACGTGAGGCCATTATGCAAATAAGGGTTGTAAAGAAGATTAAAGTGAAAACATTAGCCTTCATATATAAAAGGATAATTTGCTAATTTTATTGACCAGAAAAACAATGAAGTAATTTAATTCTTTCTTTTCTGTCTTTCAGGCTGACTCCAGTAGCCCTCCTTCTTTTCTCCGTGTTTCTAGCCAGTTTTGCCACAGAAGACGAAGGAGGATCCAAGAAAGAGGTAAATGTTTCATTCCTCTTCCTCTGCATATTTTCTAATATTTTATCACTTTTTTCCGCAATATTTCTACGCACTACGCAAAATCCTTCCTATTCCCCGTGAAAAATTCCAATCCTCTCCGCATTCCTGTTCACACCTTGCCATCACTTCATATTTTACTCGTTTCAAATCTATAAATCCTCTCAAAAACAATAACCAATAGACTTCACCAATCTGTGAATTTATCTCTGACGCAATATCTCCCACTCGAATCTTTCCCATCTTATTTTTTCCCTCCTCTTGTTCTCCCAATTCGACACGATTACCATCAGCCACTCTTCTCCCTTTGAAAAATTATTGAATGACGCTAAGCATAACTTTTTTTGTTCCTATTACAAGAATGGAATCCTGTTGTACAGGTTCCTCAACAATGACAACTTTTTTTTTCGCACTCTCTCCATTCCACCTTCTCAATCCCAATATTCCTTGATAATAAAAGGCAAGTCATAAACCACAAAAAGGAAGCGTATCAAAGTCTCGTATCTTTATACACATTGGATATGCACAAGCGAGCGAGGAAAAGTATAGCGAAAAATATTTATTCACAAAGGTCATATTTTTTCCTCCTTGTATTCATCATTATGAAAATGGATGGAGGCTTACGCAATAAAAAAAATTGTTTGGGGGAAAAGGACGCACCCATAAAAATCCCCACTCGGAACGAATCCCATTCTTCCTCCCATCCGGTGTTGATATCAGTTCTGATGTCTGTGTAGTTGAAGCATTACTTTCTTGAAGAAAAATAGGGAAAATGAAGCATGAAAAGATATCTGGCAATGTTATGATCTTCCAAAGACAAGTTTTTTTTCTCTTTGGATTGAGGAAGGAAGGAAAAAAGCGATTACTGTCGGTGGGATAGCGCCATATCAATCCATTTATTGAGAATATTTTATGAGAAAGACAGCTATATTTTTTCTCAAGTTTCTCTCTTCCTCTCTGTATAAAAGCACGCGATAGCTGAGGAAATTTTCATCAAGAGTTTTTCCATCATCTGGCTAATGAAATGAATGGGGGGAAATTGACGGAGTAAATTAGCATACGGGCTTTTTCTCTGAGAAAAAGCCGTCAAGAAAAAAAAATTGGAGTAGACTGATGAATCTCTTTTAATCTAGGATGAGGCTAAATTGAATTAACTTTTCATTCCATTTTACCATGCTCCACTCTACTGCTCACGTTTTGCGAGCAGATTTTTTCCCTTTCCATCCTCATTGGAGCCTCCTTCCTTGAAATATATTTCAAGCGTTGATTACCCTCTGTGCTGGTTATAGTGTCGTTTATTAGCTTCAAAGCAAATTACTTTTTCTCTCGGTGCATCTCAACCTCTGTCAAGTGGGAAGCAGATTTCGGCTTGTAGACAGTAAACACCGTCAATACAGATCTGCTCTGCTTCCTCGATTAGTCACTCATTCTCAAAGAGTCTCAAAATACGGAATCTAGCCAAGGTGGATTGAGCGAGCTTTGGGTGCATTTCCTTTGCTTTTATCGCCTCTAGCCTCCCAAACCCTTTTCATAAGAGAGCACACACAGTTAGCCCAAAGTTTAGCACGCTCGGGTAACAATTTCACAGAAATAATGAAGCCAAAGCAAACAAAAACTTTTGGAAGGGGAATAGCTCATTGGAGTTAGGCAAATAATTGGGATTTGTATCAGCAAACAAGGGCACGACTACGATACAAAAAAAACATTACAAATGGAGCACCCACTGCTGTGGTAAATGTATCACAAAGCCCCAAAAATTACTTTGGATTTCCTTTCCTGCCCAGAGAAATGTCAATAGTTTATAAAGCCATGGTGAAGGAAATCCCTGCTGACATATTTTGTGGAGGATGAACTCATGAATGAATCTTGTTTGTCCTGAGGGGATTTTAGATTTTCTTGAAGTGGTTCTCGCGTTTGAAAAGTTGTAATGATTTGTCTTGCAGGCTCGAGTGCGAAATAAGAGAGATGGATCCTGGTCCGAGTGGTCTTCATGGAGTCCTTGCTCTAGAACATGTGGCGGTGGCATAAGAACACAAACAAGGCAATGTCAAATCAGGTAAGTTTTTGAATGGTACACATTTTTCTTAGAAATGATTTTTCCGTTCTCTGTCTGAGTCTGGGAATGCACAGCTGGGAAGAGAAAAAACATTGAATTAAATGAAGACGATAAAAATGGGCAGAGGAATTACTACAATTATTTTTTCTCTCTTGAAAATCCAATCCAACGGTAATTAGCGCACCCTTTAATTTTCATCGAAACAGGTTTGATTTGTGATGTTGAAATCGGAGAGTAACTACCTGCTTCTAAGAACCTCCTGAAGAAATCTGGTGATTAGAGACAATTAGAGAAGTTTTTATTGAGCTCATGAGCCTCATTGGAAAGTAAACATTGATTTGAGATCAAGATATTGAAAAATCATTGAAGATTTCGGAGAACGTGTGATTATGTCGAGCAATTAAAAAAATCAAAGTTGTCTTCCAATTTACCCACCTCCGTGCTACCCTTTTTCTCCCTTTGTAATTAAAGCGGTAATTAGGCAGGTGGAAAAATCCTCAATTAGCATTTCCTGATCTTGTCTCGTGAGAAAATTCCATATGGAAAAAATTATCACATATTCAAAGCCCAATTTTTCTCCAGGAATGAGGACCCAAGGTCTCTGGACAAAGTTTCTGAAAATAAACAATACACACAGGATTTAATGCCTTTATCACCCCATTAACTTTTACTCTTCTCCAGCTAAATATTTCTTGTCCAGAGCAAACACTACCAGTGTTTATTACTCCCTTTCTCCAGCAGGACTACACTACATGACAATTGCTCATGAACAAGAGTTTAATAATCCTCCTTGATCATTATTATGGTCATTTAGAGAAAGAGCCAAACTGGAAAAGAACATAGAACACCAAAGCCCCTTCAAAAGTCTACAATTATCTCTTTTGATAACCCTCCGCCACCCTCATATAAGCTATCACTGTAATCTAAACGGTAATCATGGTAAACGATAACGATCCTTAGAAGGCAGTAATCACCCTCGTAATCCAATCTATTCTCGATTACTCGCAGTTTTGTCCAGGGCCACGAGTCATTCATCATTTTCACTCTAGGACAAAAAAATTCGTAAGTCCAGGAGTAAAATTGACAAAAGTCTCTCGCTAATAATTAATCCCTAAAGAAATATTATTTCTGGAGGGAGTGGACCAGCAATAAAAAATGACAATAATGATATGCTAGCCCAACTTTTATTTACATTTTTTCTCAACCTCCTCCTCCTTCTCAAAGCTATTATCCCAGATGACAAAAAAGAATGCAGTTTATTCAAAATGTAATCCTCCTCTGGAAAATTTACATGCGGCTATTACTATTATTAATGTGGTCTTTTGGATTACATTTTTTATGTCCACAACTCTCACTCTCTCCTGTAGATCTTGTCCGGTTGCAGTTGCAATGCAATCAAATCAAGTGGAAAGCATGTAATTTTCTTTCCCAGTTTTGATTCACGAGAGAGAAGAAAAAAATGTTGGAACGAGGATTTTTATTTATTTTTTTGCTCTGCAAAGCTTTTCCAGCTACTCCCCTAAATTGTGCGTAATCCTAGGCAAAAACAGTAGTTTCCTCGATTCTTCTCTTCTCCATGTAATTTGAGCTTGGAGACTTTAAAGAAAAAATCCTCTGGAATTGAAATGGGTGGCCAGATGAACAATGCATTTTATTACAAGCTTTGTAGTTTTTTCCTCTCACAAAACATTCACATCCACCCAAGGCAAATTCATTGTAAAATGAAATGCAATATTTACATTGCATTATGCACTGAAAAATGTACAAAAAAAACTTTCCATGATATTGACCTTGACACAAGTTGCCAACAAGTTTTGTCTTTCTCCAGCCCTATAAAAACTTGAAAGTATTCCTGGAATGAGAATGTTTGCTTATTTCAAGCAATAAAACAAAATGTACTAATTCTCGCTAAGAGAAAAAGTCAACTGGATTTTTTTTCCCTTTGCCGCCGCAAGTTGGCATCTCAAACTAAAAAAAATTCCACACTTCTGGTTATTGTCGTGTGTAGAGAAAAACAAAAGCAAACTGTGATTTTTTTCCTACTTTTCTTTCCAAGCTTCCCTTTTATGATGTTAATTTAAATAAAAATGGCAAACGCACACACACACCGGCATTAAGAAAAAAACATAGAGATCTAGTGACAGATTGATTGCAGACGGTGGAAATTTTTTTCAGAGGCTTCCCTCCTCTGGCATTTTTGTTAATAGCCTGTGAATCGTAAAATGTTCTAAGGTTCTCTTGTCTTTGCGTTATGTCTTCATGTCACATTCTTAGTTTTAATGGGAAGCATGGGAAATGCAGGGTTGAGTGCATTTCACGATCGATTTTCTCAGACATGAAGAAAACCACAGGATTTCTGCTGAGGAGAGAAGCTCAAGACAAAAAATTGTCTTTTGTGAAGGCTCAAAGGAAAATGAAGGATATCAACTATATATTTTTCGTGTGGGGTGATCTGAAACGAGAAAATGTCAAGAGCGTCATTAAACCATATTTTTTTACAGGCTGCAATGCCTTCATTATTAAAGTGGAAGTGGAAGGGAATGCACTGGAGAATTATCCAGAGAAAAAATATTCTCNTTCATTATTAAAGTGGAAGTGGAAGGGAATGCACTGGAGAATTATCCAGAGAAAAAATATTCTCCGGTTGCGTACCTCCTAATTACGAAAAAAAATGATAAAAACGGAGAGAATATCCTTGCAAGTTTTTCCCCCTTAATTTGTTGTCCCTACCTGACCTGGCATTTTCCTCATGGGTTGATGGTGTAGATTACTAAAGTAAAAAATATTATCAAAGTGTTCCAGGGAATGGGAATGGGAGCGTGACGAAAAATAGCACTGCAAATTGAACAAGTGAACCGATGCATTTCATACGTGGCCTGAGTCTCCGGTGAATCATAATGGTATTACCGACATTACATTTTTATCCAGTAATTTACGCCATACGCCTGGAGGATTTCTTTCTTTTCCAGAGAGATGAACTCCCCTGATATATATTTTTATCGGTGATCAGCGGTTTTGTATGGGTTTTATTGGGAGTCAACTGGAGAATAATTTTCTCCAGTTTCCAAAATATAATGACACTCTTTTTCAGTAGAACTCATAAAATGAGTGCCATTTCGCTAATAATTATTATGCTGGCGGCAGCCCGAAAAAAATCGAAACCCTCAATAGCATACCAAGTCTATTCTTCTCCAGACTAATTTTATATTCTGTTCGTGTCCATGGTCGGGGCTGGAAAAGTCACGAGGCAGAGAATTGTTCTCCGTCCATCACATTTTCTTTGATGATGTTTGCCCTGGCCTGGTTTTCCCCTCCCTCAGTTTTTTATATATATATAGGTTCCTGTGATAAATACTTTAGCCACTTGAGAGACCCACCCGCCCCTCTTGTAACTCTCGGTTTTTTATGAGTGATGACGTGGCATGTGTGTCGTGAGCGTTGCCAAAATGAAAAATTAGATTTTCGCAAAAAGTCATATTTAATGGGGTGATATACTCGTTGGAAAATATTTTAATGGATTTTTCTTCTTCTCCACACAAAATTTATTACTGTGTCAATGTTTCAGAGAGAAAATAATAAAGTACTTTTGGGAATTTGACGAGGTCGTTTTTCTATTTTTTGCAGGAAGGGAAGGTCGAAATCTGCAGAAGTGACGGATACACGATATGCAAGAAACGTGTCCAGCCGTCACTGCGAAGGACACGCGACACGACATCACCTTTGCAACACTCAGGTAACTTTTCAATTTTTCCAGGCAGAGCACAAGAAATTGAAATATTAAAACTAGGCAAATTGATTAATTACCGTGATTAAATGGACATGTTGAAACCTTTGCAAAATTCGTGACAACCATGAACAGGCAATTTAATACCATTATTAAATATTCTCCAGAGATATATTTATCTTGCTGAGTGAAAACAAATGTGAAGGGGAATGTGGTCGTAAAAGGAAATTTTAGAATTGCATGTGGTGATTTACCTTGTCAAAAAATATAAAACTGGAGAATGTATTTTTCTCCAGAAGGGCTTTATTCAAAGTTGAACGTCGTTGACGGATTTTTCCTTGGAGGAGCTCCTTGCATACAATGTAATCCATGTTATTTACAACTTATAACTCCTCATTCAACTCAAAAGTGGATTGTGTTTTGAGAAAACAAGTTGATTTTTT
>JAHZNA010001408.1:0-25114 GCA_027743935.1 Sinodicranocentrus sp. ZH6
CTGTAGCTAATTTTCCGAATATACAACAATTGCAAGTTAATAATGGTCGATTATGTCGACCGTACTGATTATTCATGACAAGTTAATAAGGAACTTGTATTGTGTATACAGGTCCCTACGTCACGATCACAATCAAATTAAAAATTCTCAAATTTCAGTTTCGCTAAGTTTTTTCTCTACACGTTTTCCTTATACAGCTTTCCGATAACGATTTAATTTTTCTAACTGATCACTTTCATTCAAGTTACCGAATGGTCTTGTAGTTTACTTCTTTCCATGATGAAATCAAAATTAGTGATGAATGTTACTGATTAAAGTTTACGACGGTGTTGTACCCCTTGCTTGAGTTGTGAGCAGTCGTTAACTAAATTGAAACCAAGGCTAGTAGGCAATTTAATGGTTAAATGAAGAAGTGTAGTAGTGTGTCCTTTCCTGATATATGCGATAAGTCTTGTCATGAATGGAAGTAAAAATGTCGTTGCTGACTGCTTGTCTCGCTTCACGACTGACGCTGATAACATTGCGATAAAGTTTTTGACATATTGGACCCATGAAAATGACTGGAAGTACTTGGGAGTGTTTTTTATATGATGAGTCTATATTATATTATCCTTATAAAACATTTTGATTCCGAGTTGAAGGGTGTCTTTATTGTTTACCAACTTAAAAAAACCCTTAAATAAGTTTTTTATTATCAATTACTATTAAGTACGATCAATCTTATTTATTCATTTTTGTAAGTATTAAGTATTCACGTATTTTCAACCTCGAAAGTTGCCTGTTTTCACACACATTTTAAGGAGCATGCTGTAAATAAATCCTGGTTTGCAACCGCAACCCGGACCGAGGGGTGGAATAATGCCTGCTCCTATGCCTCCTGATAGATACTATTTATGTACATTTATTTAATTTTAGAGCAAGATTAAGGATTTTTCACAATGTGTTTGTAACATGCATGTATGTATTGTGTATTATAGTACCGGTTCCTCCGGCCCACGTGTGCGGTCAACGCCATAGTCTTGAAGGGCTTGTACAAGTAGAGATATTGCCAACACAAAAATAAACCAGTATAGAAAGTTCATAGCGGATAATTTAGACATCATTGCATTGCAATTCTAATGACCCTACTCGCGTCAGATACTTTGTGTTGTGATTCTAGGAGAAAAAAGCGGAGATTGGCACGGTTTATAAAATTGACTTAATTCTAATATTATATTCGATAAAAACCTGTAATAAAATAAACTGCAGAGTATAGCTGCTGGTTGCAACGACAAAACTATAATGAACAAAATTAAATCCAGGACTGAAAAAAACTAGAATGACATGATACTAGTTATGGCGGGCTTATGCATAAATAGAGAAGACCTCCGACTGTGGCTGAGGGGTTGTGAATAAACATATATTTGCAATGAACTAATACAACTCTTAAAAGTAGTTGCAGTCTTCATTATTCACATACATGATACATTTTAAATGATTTCTCAAACTGCACGGAAGTTTTGCAGTAAAAATATCTGGCTTAGCGAATTTACGTTATAATAGAACCAATATTGACATTTTGTGAAATACATATACGTTGCGGTTTTAAAAAATCACTCGTATTGAGCTATTGCATGCTTTGTGAGCAACTGTGACTTCATTGTTTAAAAAAGTACCCGTTAAAAAATCTCTTAGCTCATGATATTGAACCGAAAAATATGTCAACAATTGTTTGACCAGTTGTAAACGTAAATAACGTAAATGCCGTAAATGGTACAAAAAATTTGGTAGCATGACAGCATTTTTAGTTATTCCTAGTGAGTGATTTTGTATTAAAATTCCATTGGTCCATTACTTTACTCTTGTAAATTATTCTAAACAGATTTTTCAATCCATTTATCAAATTTTAAAAAAAAACTGAAATACATACTGCTTAATATGAGTACAATAGAATAAATGTAAATGCTTACGCAAACATTTTTTTTAAATTTAAAATTAGTCATTTGAGGAATTAGTATTCCGCTCCCATTTCCTTCAGCAATGAGTGTCCCTGTCTCTTATTTAGCTTGTGACAGCTTCAGCTATATAAGATGCTCGTTCTCTTTTATCCGCTATCCGCTATCCACAAGATATCTCATCGTCAGCTCAGAATTCGAATTTTTTAGTTTTGTTTTTTGCAATTGATATGTATGCATCAGGGTTTTATGCTGGATAAAGTACGAGCAAATGGAGGTCAAATGTCATGTAGTTTTCAAATCTTAAATTCTTTGGCAGTTATCACTTACATTTAACCTTGAATTTTCCCATCGCAAGCTACAGTTAAATCGTTTAAACGGGATTTATTATTCAAGCTGTGGTTTTAATTAATGATTATTCATACTCACAAAGTTCATGAAAATGTCTTGAATACATAATTTTATTCACAAAAAGAAAATATCTCCAATGCATCTCTGTCATTATATATCTCAGTTAAATGTATAACTCATTCGGGCTTTGTTAGTTATGATGATTATGCACTTGCGGGTGGGTCTGCTGCAGCAGTACCTTATACCAGATCTCCCTTCTCCAGGTAACTTAACAACAATAGTTTACCGGCCTTGGTATAAACTCATTCGTGCTTTGTTAGTCATATGATGATTATGATTGGGTGGGTCTGCAACAGTTCCATTGGTAGTTCCGTTATTTGCTGTACTATTTTTAGGTGCATAAAAAGCCTCCTTTGCTTCAAGATAAGCTTTGTTTAAATCTTTCATAGGAACTGCTCGTTTCGTCCCATTGATCTCAACCGTGCTTTCATTACACAGACTATTTTTCTTCCAGTAGTACGAGAGAAGTTTTCCGATTCCCTTTCCATTTCCAAATTAGGATCAACATTGCGCCGTGGTCGGCTCAGAAACTCATCGCTATATTCCTCTTCTGATGAGTCTGGATCTGGGGTAGACCAAGGTCTGTAGAGTTGAATTGGTCGTCCGGTATCCAGCATCCGGAACATACACTTTTGGAAGGTTAAAAGGGCTAAATTAAATTTCTGTTTTTTGTGAATTAAATATCTCTAGCTTTTATTTTAAATGACGCATACCGAATGTACAACATCACTGAAATATAAAGCTGTGAAATATAAAGGAAATGAAATATATATATAATAAAGCTGAATAATAAATAATAATAATAATAATAATAATAATAATACCAAAAAAGTAAGTAGTCAGTACTACTGCTAAACTGTATTTCCGAGCCATGTATTTACTATTTGTATGATTTTGATAAAAGGTGGAAAACAATATAGACTGGGTAAATATCAAATTTAAACTATTATATAAACTTCCAGCGCAATTCTGTACATGAAATGCGAGTCTTATCCGACATGAAACTTTGTTTCAGTTAAAAAAATCAACTCACCCAATGCATTCATGTGAAAATAAAATTTAATAATTTACGTTTATCAGTTTTCAATGTGGTTTTCTTTCTTCTCTAATGCTTTTGCTCAATAGTTTTACGAAACTGCAATTGAAATCATAATTTACATTGCGAAACTTGACAACAAGGTTTTTCATATCATAACCAAAGTGTCTTCAATGAAGTAATTTGCTCTTTAATAAAAAAATTGCATCATTTGTCATTGTACAATTTGTAATTATAAATTCCCAAAACTATACGATTTTGAGATGGAATTGTGCAATTTATACTCAGGGTCCGTCCCTCCCAGCTACATTCAGACATCAGAAGGAGAATCACTGGTAGTTTTCGGGACGCTGACGTGAGATGTCTATATGACTTTTCATTAATTTACGAGAAAAACGAGGGCCCGAGGGCCTGAGGGGGAAGAAAGTTAGAACATAGGTCGCTTCCTCCTGGTCACATACGTCGACGGATTTCTTCGAAATTTAGTATGTTAGTATATTGGGTCAAGAGTTTTCATAGGATGCATTCGATACCAAATCGATCTACCCCCAAGGGATCGGGGGATTTTTTATCCTATGTGTATATCCTAATAATTTTAGCAGCGTATAGTTGCCTTACGGCCGGCTGATATTAGGAATTAGGATGTGTACATCAATTGCAGTACTTTCATCTTTAATTGCCTTATAGCACGTTTATTTATCTCTTACTATATCTGTACTCAATTTCAATTCCAATTTCCAAAGAGCCGACCAGAGTGCTAGCGTGTGCTACGGTGTTACACCAGAGTTTACTTTTAAATGATTAAATCTTCTCACAGAGACAAATGCACAATCGTCCACGTCGACCTATAACCAACATCATAGCAGGCCAAGACCCCACCAAATACCATTCAGCTGCTCACTGCTACACTACACACTAAAGTACTATATACACAACACACACACATATTATAAGTTTTACGAATTCTACACATGCCTTGGATAACAACGAATCGTAATTCACGCGATCACATTCGCATCGCATTCAAGGCATACTACTTGGAAGGAAATATGTACAACCTACCATACCACCAGCAAATCAACCTAGAGTATGTACCTAAAATGTAAATACACGTCACTTACAACTATCATATATATAAAACAACTTATGTTTATAACATAACACACATGAACATAGCAGCATATCGTAATCGTAGGTAGATGCTACATCACGTCACATTTCACTACAAACTTCCCAATTTTAATCCACTTCACTTTTTTGTGTGACACGTCTGCACACGCACACCTCGTCAGATTTGTACAATTTAGTACAAATCGAAATCATACAAGAAGTTTTACACGTTTTAAGTTCGAAGTTGTGATTGGAGTTGAGTTTAAGATTTTAAATGCGCCACTAAGATAAGTGGACTTTGTGAAGTTAGTGAATATCGAAGTTATTAAAAGTAAGGAGTGCATTTTTTTATTATTAATTGTCACGCAGCCAGCAGCTCACAGGTGGTCGAATTGTATTTTAATAATGTAAAGAACGGGAGGATATATATTTATTGCTAGTCACTAGTTTAATCTTTAAGCGGATGATTGATGATGATGATCCAGATTTCGATTACTTAATTTTGCTGTGCAGTTTGTTCCAAGCATCGATTTCGCGATAGAATAAAGAATAACACTGTTTTTACCGAATTCAGTTTTCATAGGGTGTACTTCAATTCAATAAAATCCAATTCAAGTTTTTTGATGTTCGTGTAGTCAGTAGAAGCTTCTCTTTTATTAAAGTATTCAAAATTTGAGGACGGATGACGGATTAACTATATGTTTAAATCTGGTTAATTAAGATTTTGGTTTTTCTTCTGAGCAGGTGAGGTGGAAAGGTGCAAGGCGAGGTTGAGGTAGTTACAACATTGATTGACTTTAAAAGTTGAAAGTGGAGTGGAGATCTAGGCTATTGAGTGGATTAGAATTGGAGAGTTGGTTGGTAAGTAAACTAATCATGTATAGCATGCAGCATGCAATCATGAAATTGCCTATGTTACAATAATTGCGACTGTCAGAGGGTTAAGTAAGGATGCACAAAACTATTATTAACCTGTTGGGTAGGATTCATAGGGCATTGGGATGGTGCTTGATGTGCATTCATCATTGCCTATATTTGTACTTTGTAGATCCCTATGTTAACTTTTCCTGAAGACTGGGAAGGTACTTTAAAGGCGAGTTGAAAAATGTCACCGTCACCTACCCGCTCGTCCAGAGATTCGGGTTCAATTTCCCTACATCTTCCTGATGACCCAAGCCATCATCACCAGAAACCACAATCTTCGTCACTGATGTCCAACAGACAAGTATATATATTGAAAGGGGAAATATCGTTGATGCTGTGCAGTTTGAGGAGGAATTCACAGCAAAGATGGTCCTCACACCAGCAAGTAAGTTTAAATTCGTTTTAATCTTAAATTTGATCATTTCAACTTTTCAAGAGTCATTTACAACCTCCCTTTGTTGCACATAGGATTCTAAAAGCGATTATCCCCTCTTGAAGCAACTGCAGGCATTGAAGGAATCCCTTGAATCGGAATTAAGACTGTGCATTTCGCGAATGTCAAAAGATGCAAATTATTTTTTAGTCCCGTTTTTGGATGTGATCCGTTCAGAGGATACGTCTGGTCCAATTACGGTCTTAGCCTTGAGTGCAGTTGAAAAGTTTATATCACACGAATTAGTTCATGCAAACAACGGTGGTACAGCCGCTGTGGAAGCTATCACCGATGCTGTGATTCACGCTCATTTTGTCTCGTCTGATTCTGCTTCAGATGAATTGGTCCTCATGAAAATTCTTCAGGTGCTTCACCGCTTGTTTATTTCGCCAGTGGGATCACTACTGTCTAACGAGGCAGTCTGTGAACTTATGCAGAGTTGTCTGAGAATGTGTTTCATAGAAAGAGCAAATGAATTGCTCAAGAAATCTGCTGAAACTTCATTACATGACATGGTCAGGGTGCTATTTATGAGGGTGAAGGATTTTCCCGTGGTGTTAAGCAAGAAAATGAAAAATGCTGATTCGTCGTCTAATTTAGCTATTGACGTAAGTGAAGATAATAGTCCACGGCATATTCCGTCTTCCGAACCTTCACCCCCTACCGACTCAGTTCAAAATATTGCAGAGAATGATGCTTCCAACCCAGCTAATCTTGATAGTCCTCGGGAACCCGAAGGTATGGATTGATTATTGGTTGAAAATGTTTCTGTTGACATCAGGGCAGTAAATTGAGTTCCATTGACATTTTACTGTTTTTTCCCTTAGAAGCACCTCCAAAAACACCACAGGTCGTTGAGGCAAAAACAGTTGCAATTGATATCGACCTAGAAGCTGCAGATGGGCAATGTATATCCTCCTTACCTGGTACAGAAATATTGTCTACTCCTGTTGCAAACAAAGTTCCTGCAATAAATATTGTGCACCCTACACCTACTCAGGATGCAACTCCACGAAACTTGAACCCTAACGTCGTTGAGTTCAAAAACAAGCGAGGCATCAAATTTACCAATGCTTCGTCAACGGGATCTTCGGAAATGCCTGAAGAAGAAGAGACAGAAGAAGTCTGCCAGGTAGAGGAAGAGCCTGTTAAGAGAATGGATACCCCGTATGGCATTCCTTGCGTCCGCGAACTATTGCGGTTTTTGGTTTCGTTGATTAATCCCCACGAAAAACAAAATACTGAAATGATGGTGCATTTAGGCTTGAAGCTTTTACTTGTCGCAGTCGAATCTGATATGGAAGGAATTTCGAAGCATCCGCAACTGAGTAACATAGTTAAAAATGAATTTGTAAAAAACTTGATTGCGCTGCTTTCTTGGCAGAGCACAAACACAGTAATTCTTCTCAACGTTATGAGAATTTTGTTCATAATCTTTGAAACAATGAGATCAACAATGAAATATCAACTTGAAGTGTTCATAGTAAAAGTTATGGAACTAATTGGCGACGGTCAGCAAGTGCAGGGTCCTCCTCCAGTTCAAAATCAAAGCCAACATTTCTGGAATTACGAACAGAGAGATATTTCATTAGACTACCTAATACAACTCTGGAAGCTGCCGACGTTCATCACAGAGCTGTACTTAAATTATGATTGTGATCTATTCTGTTCAAATTTATTTGAAGATTTGACTAAACTTCTATCGAAAAACGCGTTTCCTATGCAAACGGGGATTAATACAATTCATCTACATTGTCTTGACGGCTTAATATCTATTCTTGACGGTATTGAAGTTCACTGCACTACTAGACTGAGTTCTGCTTGTAATATATCAGCTTCATCGGACGAATCTAACTCCTCTGTGTTTTATCATGATTTTGAACCAAGTGAGGTTCGTTTTGAAAAGTGCGAGGAGGTGGAGGCTCTGCCAACACACGAGCAGCTAATGGCTATACGGCATAAAAAGAAAATTTTGCATTCGGGTTGTGAGCAGTTCAATCAACACGCCAGCAAAGGAATACAATTTTTACAGTCACAAGGTCTTCTTTCCAATCCACTTGATGCGAGCGAAATGGCGCAGATCACCAGTAAAACGAAGTATTTATGCTCTACAACTGACGAAGGATTGTATGATCATGACCTTTTCAGTTTATCCTGGGGACCTGTTGTTGCCGCTCTATCCTTTATTTTCGACAAAACCTTAGATACCTTAATACTTACCAGGAGTTTGAACGGTTTCAAGAAATGTGCAACCATTTCAGCACATTATGGAATGTCGGATGTGTTCGACAATTTAGTCATTTCACTATGCAAATTCACCACTCTTCTCAGCGGAAACTCTGAGCTAGGTTCAAGTATAAAAGCGCAAAGTGCATGTAGATCCGTGTTTCAGCTTGTTCACAGACATGGAGGAATATTGCGAGAAGGATGGCATAACTTTATTGATTGTCTTATCGCCTTGTTTAAAAGCCAGAGCCTCCCAAAAATTCTTACTGAATCTGAAGATTTTACAGAACCCAGCGGCCGATGCAGCTTGATTAGAGGTTCACAAGTGGCGACTCCAAGAGTAGAAACTGGATTTTTATCAAGCTTTTACTCATATATAGCTCTCAGCTCATCAGACAGTTCTCTAGGAAGTAAATCTGCCCTGGATGAAGAGGAATCGAAAAAGAATACAGCTAATCTGATTAGGGAATGTCAACCAGAACTGCTGCTTTCAGAGTCAAAATTTTTACCGTTAGATTCTCTCAATGAGCTTGTAAAGAACTTAATATACACCAGTCCAGTTCCAGAAAACAGTAGACGCAAGGATTACGATGAAGACTCAGTGGTATTTGTTTTGGAAGTTTTAATTAAAATTTCTATTCAAAATCGAGACCGAGTTATGGTCTTCTGGGATCCGCTGAGAGAACACTTGTTCTCTATGATTTATGCTTCTACAAGTTGTGACATGCCGTATTTGCTGGAACGGGCAACCGTCGGGTTATTGAGATTGGCATTGAGATTAATGAGGAAAGAGGACCTTTGTGGTGTCGTAAGTTGCAATTATCTGCCAAATGTATTTAATGCCATTAAATTTAGGTATATTCAAATCGTAAAATCGTAATTCAATTTTTTTTGGTTTGATAACGTGCAGGTTCTGCAAAGCCTCAAAATCTTGCTGTACCTCCGTCCTAGTTATGTGATGCAGCTAAGTCTGCAAATGAGCTTTGGTCTTCATGAAATTCTGAAAACTACAGCTGCAAACATTCACACAACAGAAGAATGGACAATAATTTTTGGACTACTAGAATATGTTGGTGCTGGAAGGGTTCCTACTGGAAATGCATTCAATCAGCCGCCCATCAATCCTCAGCAGATGCTTATGTCATCCTCAGGAAGTGATCAAAACTTAGGTGATGCGGAAAAGCCTCCAGGTTTACTACATTCCATATCCCAAGACCCCATATCATTGGTGCCGAAAAGCCAAGTAGGCTACAGCTCTGGCTCTGACAGAGGCTACACATCTGACTCAGAATTAGAGATTAAATCACAAAACTCCAACGACACACGTATTTCCAGCGTGTCACCGGCTCAAAGCTGGATATTATTAACACATAACACAATCGATGATACTTCAACAATTGCGGGTACTAATCAAACGTCCTCTCCAACTCGGTCCCTTAAAAGTGCACCTCATAATGATAGACAAGTTAACTTTACTCCAGATCCTAAAGCATTGCTGAAAAGCTGTGAAACTTTAAGTTTTCTTGTAAGAGATGCTGCCCATATCACTCCAGATAATTTTACGTTGTGCGTTGGAGCAATTAAGAGCTTCGTTGAGGCTTGTTCAATGCGACTACAATCATCCAAAAGCAAGGATTCTGGAGTAAATAGGAAGCAAAAACGTGGGAAGCGATATCACTCTCCTGAACATAACATCCCCAAAAGTAGAACGTTCCCATCTAATAACACGTCGGCATATGATGCAGACTATGAAAGTGATCCAGAAGCAGATCAGATAGCAGCGAGCAACCAATGTTCAATACAGGTATAACATGCATATGCACAAATATACGTAATAGTAATTATAATCTGTTAAACGGATTACCTCATTTCTTAACTCATTTGTCGTTCGTTTCTTTATTCAAGTTACTAGATTTGCTTCACACATTACACACAAGGGCATCTCAAATATTCCAGTGGTGGCAAAATGAAAATCAGGCGGCCACAGCCGAATCTTTATGGACATTAGGATGGAAGCCATTGTTGCAAACTATTGGTGTTTTCTGCTGTGATGGCAGAAAACAAGTTCGTACGACAGCATTGACATATTTACAAAGAGCGCTACTAGTTCATGATTTGCAACAGTTAGCTCCCTCAGAATGGTATTCTTGCTTCGACGAAGTGTTGTTTCCACTGATGACCCGCCTATTAGACCCACTAAATCCATTAGATCCACAGGGAATGGAAGAAACTAGGATGAGAGCAGCAACTCTTTTGTGCAAAGTATTCCTTCAGCATTTAACGCCGCTTATGGGAATAAAAGGGTTCAACAACCTTTGGATGGAAATTCTGTCTGTCATGGAAAGGTATATGAAATGTGATCAAAAGTGTGAGCTTCTCACGGAAGCCATCCCAGAAAGTCTGAAAAACTTACTATTAGTCATGGACACTGCTGGTGTATTTCACACACCTGATGGCTACACAAAACTTTGGGTGCTAACATGGGAGAAAATTGACTCCTTCCTACCTAACCTAAGAGCTGAGATGTTTGCAGCTGTTCAAGTTTCCAATAATAATCCAAACAATAATGGTACTACTACTAACAATAATCTTACTCCCACCGTCTCGTTAGCAAGCAACGCAACCCCTTCTTCACCAATTTCGACAGCACCCCCTGGACCAGTTTCAAATACGGCGAATAACCCTCTTTCCCAACAACCGCAGCAACAGCAATTACACACTGAAGTTATATTAGATGCTTAGAAAATAGTTTTAATTAAACCTGAATGGCAAGCTTTGACACTTTATTTATTCCTAATTTTTCGAAAATTTGTGTACGGACGGACGGTGTAACATAGCCGTACGCTTTTTCCCGGTCGTGCTATGTGCGTGAACCATTTAAGGCACATGGTTTAAATTATTAAATTTGAATAAAAATAAAGTTTCTTGGAAAATCTTGTCAGGTAGGTAGTCTTAAAAACTAATATATTTTAAAATGTATTTTTTTTAATTATAAGTTTTCAATAAAGTAAATTATTCTTCCTATTATTCAAAATATTCAAAGCTACTCGTGAGTACTTATTTAAACATCCTTTAACTTATGCACTGTTTAGAAGTATCATGTAATGTATTTTTGCTTAAAGTTGTTAATAGCTATCCGGATGGGACCAAAACCGAAGATTGATTTAATTTTACTCCATTCATTCGCACCGCACGCATTGACTAGTACACATTTTTCATACCCATTCCAAAAAAACATATATTTGCTCCGAAGAAAGTGGTTTCTTTTGTCTTACTTTGCCCCATAAAAGGCATCTACCCACAGTGCATAATTCAAACAGAATTGTTTTGGCCTTAGCTGCTGTCAGTACAGCGGGTTGCGAATGCATAGCTTCTACTAAACAGTACAATTCAAAACAAGAAAAAGTCTTATTGCTTTTGACAGTTTTGAAACTGAGCTTGGGATTTCGTCATGCGTGACGGGTGTGGGTGTGCTGCAGTTGTTCAGTAGTCTGTATACCAACCACACTGCCAACGGAGAATTTCGAGTGACGCCTACAAAGACAACAGCCAGCGCAGTATTAGTATTGTAACTGTATTTGATGATTTCCTATTGAAAATTGAAAACAGAAGCTGAACTGATGACTGGCTGGGAGATTCTCTCCTGGAAAGAAAGGGAATGTCCACTCCTCATATTGAGCGGTTGTTCGTTTTATTTAATTGTTAAGTGACAATAAAAGTATCTATATTTTAATATTTTACGAAAATGGATACTGGCTCCAGTGGTTCTGGTTCCGTTGGGGGATTTTCCGGGGTGAATCCAACGGTGACCACCGTATCCAGCGATTGTGTTATAACGAGTGTTGTTGCAGCAGCTTCTTTGCTAAGCTCATCTCAACAGTCCGCGGTGGTAAATGTGTCATCGGTTACACCTCCATCCCCTTCTTCTGTCACTATACCTGGCGCCGGGATTGTACCAATGGAAATCGAAGCAAGCTCGCCTAACCACACTTACCCCGGCCAACATAATTCACAAATTTTCACGAATGCTAATAATATGACCAATGGGCATAACCCAAATAGTGGGGACTCTGCAGGGGTAGTAGTGGGAGAGTTAACTAGTAAAATAAATGGAACGAGTAGCTCGACAATGACAGAATCAGAAAAGAATGAAGTGATGGTTGTTTTAAACTTTTTAAAGAAGCACAATCTAAAGGTAAAATCCCATTCTCATTTTATAATCAAAAGATTTACGCATCTTTTGCAGGAAGTTGTTGATATACGGTTAATTCAATCAATGAAAGGATTTATTTATTTATTATAACACAGTTTACTGAGGAGTCATTGAAAAAGGAAGTTAACATCACCGACACTGATATTAAGGGACCTTTGGCAACTGATTCTGATGTCGCTACTCTGCTTTCATCCTATGCGAGCGACGAAAATCCCGATGAATATACAGACGCATATAGCCAGTTAAAACATTTCATCGATACTTCACTGGATGCTTACAAGGTAATCGAGGTTTTGTCTAGCTGAAACAAAAAATTGCGAGTCCCAGTTTTTATTTATGACACCATAACCCAAGTAAAAAGTTAATATTCTATGGTATTTATTTTCAGTATGAAGTTGGTCAAATTTTGTGGCCTGTTTTTGTACATCTATACTTGGAACTTGTGTACAACGAGCACGAGGCTCAGGCACAATCTTTTTTTACACGCTTCTCTAAAATGCAGGAAACTTTTCACGAAACCGAAATGATTTCACTTGGAAGCATTACAAAAAAGAAACATTTGGTTAACTCCGAAAATCCGTTTCGAAGTTTGACGAGCGGTCTCTATTCAGGAAAGTCTGGAACAAGTAGGCTAATATACATTTATTGTTTATTTATATTTATACTAATTATGATTTACACAATCTATGTACATCGTGATTGTACATGTAAGTGTAATTTGCTACTTTTATTATTTTTATCAAATGCTCCTCTTCTACCCAGCTTACTTTTACTTTTGCCAAATACTCCACTTATACCCAGCTTACTTTTACTTTTGCCAAATACTCCACTTATACCCAGCTTACTTTTATGCTCAAATTCTTTTTGAATGTCATAGCTCCTAGTGGACTCTACGTAGTCCGTATGTCTAGAGAAGCCCAGAGTCTCTTGAAAAGATTTATCCAAGAAAAGCGACTGAAACTTGTTCAGAACATTGTCCAGGATAGGATTCACATTGAAGTTTACGATGGCATTCCGCGTGGAAAGGCAGCAATTCATGCTGTGGCTGGACATATGATGGGTGAAGCTTTGAAGCAAGACAATAAAGCCAAAGTCTATTTCGGCCTGCTCCGAGAACCTGATTTACAAAATGTACAAATGGATGAAGATGATGAGGAAGGCGTGGTTTCTACTGGAGCATCAAACAGTGCTAGCGCAAATACTGGGGAAAGTCAGCCCTCCCAGAGTTCTCAGCCTTCATCAGCATCACAGACAGGAGCAAAAACAGAACCACAGCCTAATGCTCAAGGAACCCCAGGTGGAGGTGAAAAATCCTCAAAAAAGAAAAAGAGCAAGAAGGACTGGCTGTTGTCAAAGAAAGGAAAAAATGACCCGAATGCTCCACCTATAACAAGAATGCCTTTGCCTGAATTGAGAGATGTCGATAAAATTGAAAAAGCCAAGGCTCTAAGAGAAGCTGCGAAGCGTGTTACATTAGGAGTTGATAAAATGCCCTCTGTTTGTTTTTATACCATCTTAAACGGCGATCACCAGTAAGTTGCTATCAAATACAATTGCCCTCTTCTTAATTTATATTATGCTTTCCTTTTATAAGGATGTTTGTCTGTGTAGAGTAACATTTGTAAAGTGGAGTGAAGACGGTACCTTAATGGCAATTGGATTTGCGTCGTCGCTTATTAAAGTATGGACAATGACTCCGGTAAAGCTGAGAAAATTAAAACCCGCTTCCGACTTGGTTGAAATCGATCGAGAAGCAGATGATGTTTTGGTACGAATGATGGACGATCACACAGCGGAACCCCACCGATGCCTTAGAGGTCACAGTGGACCTGTTTATTCGCTTGATTTTTCACCCGATAAAATGGCTCTTCTTAGCTCATCCGAGGACTGCAGTATCCGCCTGTGGAGCTTACTTACGTGGACATGTCTCGTGGTTTACAAAGGGCATTTATTTCCTGTTTGGAAGGCGGTTTTTTCTCCTCATGGCGGCTACTATTTTGCGTCAGCCGGTTATGACCGTACTGCAAGGTGCTTGAAAGATTTTAATTATGTATTGAATTTTGTGATTTTAACATAAAAACTGCCTCTTGACATGTATTTTCAGACTTTGGGCAACTGATTCATACAATGCTCTCAGGGTATTTGCTGGTCATTACGCTGATGTCACTGCCGTCCTATTTCATCCAAATTCAAATTATATTGCAACTGGTTCCGCAGACAGAAGTGTGCGGCTTTGGGACTGTGTTTCAGGCTCTTGTGTACGCCTAATGACCGGGCACAAGGGGACGATACATGCACTAAGCTTTTCTGTTGATGGTCGTTTTTTAGTGTCCACAGCATCTGACTCAAAAGTCTTAATTTGGGATTTAGCAAATGGAGGACTACTGACATCTTTGAATCTGCACAAATCAACAGTCTACTCGTTGTCGTTCAGTAGGGAGGGAAGTGTGCTGGCTACGGGAGGATTAGATTATTGCGTGCGTCTGTGGGATTTTATGAAAATGATTGAAGATGTTGTGACTGAAGATGGCGGAGCTGCTATACCGCCCGACGTCAAGAAGATTTCTGGTGATAACTTAATAATCGGCGAGTTTTACACGAAGGCAACCCCTATTTATTCGTTGCACTTCACAAGACGAAACATTTTATTAGCTGCAGGGCCTTTTATATATTAGTTCGTAGCGTTAGAGGTCCTCGTTTTTATATAAATAATATCGGTGAATTATAACTTGTAAAACTTTTATTATGGAAATGTAAACTTTGTTTATACTTTTAAATGAGCACCATATGCGTTTGTTGAATATATTTTCATTTTATTAAGTATTTTGCACTCTGCACTCCAATGGCTCGGGATCATTGTTTGTGCAACTAATCGCATAGAAGCTCAAAGCTCCTCGTAATTCACAACGTTAAGCTACGATTGAGCTTTTGTTTTGCATGAACCACCAGTCATGAACAGTTTTTGCAATATAGCTTTTGCATGACAAATTACAAATTATGTAATACAAATACATCACGACGGCGATTGTATAGGTAATGAAAAAGCTCTGACAGGACACCCATACTTTCAGTCTGTGTGGCACAGTCGGATACATTAGTTAGAGACCTCTGGATATCCTTAAGTTATGAACACGAGTACGCTCAAGACTCTACAAAACTTGGAACAACTTGGAATATTGAATAAATCCATGGTTGTCATGCTCAGCGACCACGGATGGCGGGCAGGATATGTGATGCTGCACCAACAAGCCCGACTCGAAAATAAGATGTCGTTCGCTTTTTTAATACTTCCAAAATAAAATGGTTTTAGGAGAAAGTACGGAACGGCATACAACAACCTTGGCGAAACATACAGACTGACAAACCCTTGAAAATAAGATGTCGTTCGCTTTTTTAATACTTCCAAAATAAAATGGTTTTAGGAGAAAGTACGGAACGGCATACAACAACCTTGGTGAAACATACAGACTGACAAACCCTTATGACATTTATTCAACTATGTGCTAGATGTTCTAATTCTGAAAGCCAACTGCAGGACGCATACATTAAAGAACCAATTATCTCCTCTGAGGGAACCAGAACCAGAGGTAAAAAAAAGGCAAAAATGGAACTTAATCTCAAATTCTCAAATACATGCACTTCATGAGAAATAAGCAGCCTGACGCCTGATTTAATTTTAAAGGATGTTAAAAGGTTGTCAGAGATAAACAAGCGTTTGTATTAACTGGTTAAAATACTATTTCCCAAAGGTTGGTGAAAGTAAATAAGTAAATAATAACCATTTCAAATGCACAGTTTTTTACAGAACACATACATGTAGGTATTAGTTGAAAATAATTTGACCCAAAATACAGAAGGGTAGAATAAAAGTATTACAATTACAAATTACAACCAAAAACAACAAATTGATTTAACTATCTAAATTGTCAATTATTTTTTGCAGGGATAAATAGATATGATGACTAAAGAGAAAACTTCAGAACACTTCAAGTCTGAAGCTGGCGAATCTGGCAATAGGCGATCACTTTGTAGTAAATCATGAAATGTTTAAATTAACGTTTCACATACACTTTAGGGAATAATAGTTTCTAAAAAGTAATTCACTCCCATAACCGTAATCACAGCAATACCTAGAACAAAAGTCATTAAATCAAAGAGACTTTTAAAATAGGGTGCTTGTCACTGATATTGTTTAGCAATCATTAAAGCGATATTCTTTCCGGAAATTAAACTCATTTCAATTGCACTTGCAGCCCATTCTATAGCATTTAAATAGTACAATCTTGGCTCCAGAACAAACTTGGGGAACTCAGGTGGAATGAGGTCATATTCAGGATACGCCAACCAATCATGAACCTCCACGTGCTGAATTTCTTCAAAAATCTCATTGAGTTGCTCGCTGGTAACTAACTTAGGACTAAAAATTTTATAAACCGGATACTTTTCAGCAACTAGTAGAATCGTTGGATGCAATAGACTAATCGAAGTGAAAAAATGTGAAGGTTCACAAGTAAGAATGTCACTTCTATACTTGTATTTGGATTTCACGTGTCCAGCTACGACAGTTGTGACGGTACGATGGTACTTCTTGTTTCCACTAACATATGGTGTCTTATCAAAATTGGTGAACTTCACAGACGATCTACTTCCTTCTATTGGAAAAGCTAGAACTAAATGATCAAACACACCGAGAGACTGAGAGTTGGAGATTAGCTCATAGGTTCCGTCTTTGGATTTAATAACTTCGGTGACAGGAGTATTCAAATGGAGCTTTGCATTTGCTGTCTGCAGAAGAGATTTTGGTAGTTCCCGATTTCCACCACGCACACTCCAGAGATCAGCACCAGCCCCTGCTGCAGCAATGCTCCCTATTTTATTTCAAGAAATATTATTGTAGTCACACACGAGCTTTCAAGGATTTGTTTCCTGCTGCTTCACTCACCGGGTAAAAGAAAAAAATTAACTCACCTACAAGAGAGTGAATACCAAGATCTTGTCCATAGTTAACGTATGCTATGGCTTGAACTAATTCTTCGATGAAATTTTCAGAAAAAGCGTGTGATTTCAATAAACTTCTCATGTCACCACGTGTAAGATTCAGTATAGAAGGGCTCATTGCCTCCAACATCTCTTCAGGGCTATTGAAAATTTGTCCTTTTTCCTGAAGCTCGTAAATCCTTCACGAAGCAATAAGATTAGCATAGCAAATTGCAAACAGAAAAACTGATTATCGAACAACCTCAAAGTGAACATTTATTTGATAAATACCTGCTAAATTCGTCAATAAACCCCGTTACGAGTTTTGTAAGCTTATTGTAGTTAAATCCATATCGGTACAGTACTTTCAAAACAGTAATAATAGTCCATTTGCTGGTGTTTAAAACATACTCGTCACCTTTCAATATAGACAAGGCTTCGCCAGTATCAATTTTTTTCTCGAATCCTATTTTTTTAAAATAAAAAACAACTGAAACATTCTATCTTTCTGCGTTCGCAAACTGATTACTTGTTTTTCTTATTATTTATTACCAAATTTCTCAGACAAATCAACTGCATACTTATTCCTTCCATGAATGATAGAACCGCCAGTTTCATAGCCGTTTCCAAATACCATCGTCACATTTACTCTGCCCCCAACAATTCCAGTCCTTTCAAAAACCTCCACCTCAGATTTAGGCAATAACTCTTTCAAAAAGTAAGCCACAGATGAGCCTCCAACTCCAGATCCTACAACAGCTGTAAAACGGAATGCTTTCATTAAAACAAAATATGCACTCTCACAAAGTCAACTGTCCATTTAAATGGCATTGATCTGAGAAAATTGCACAAATGACAAAGGATAAATATTCCTCCTCAAAGCTTTCAAGTGATAATATTAATGTAGTAATAAATAAATAGCTTCCATGAAAATCTTACCAACTCTTGGAGCTGTGGCATGCACAGTAAACGCACAATTTTGTAAAAAGACTCCGATGAGCAGCAGTGCAGCTGATTTCAGTATCATTTTAATTTCCTTTTTTATAATATTCTGACTTGACAGACGTCTTTGTAGCAGCAGCTTAAGCTGTGTACGCAACTTTGATATTTGTTTTGAAGTTTTAAATACTAATACTATACTGCAAACTAGCTAAAGTTGGACTAGGTACTAGGTTTTAACAACTGTTTCCAAAATAAAAATACAGAATTGTTATTGCATAAATCTTGCACAAAAATTACTGACATTTGCGACAATACGCAAATATACACAAGATAGCCGTACAAATAATAAATTCGCAACAAACAAACACAACTTCAATTCTAAACTTACATTTCTATCTATTATAACAAAGAAAAGTGAAAATAGAAAATAATTATAATCTGTCGAATTCGAATTACTCTTGACACACTCTTCTTCCACAAAATGTGCACCGAAAACAAAAACGAAGAGACCAACAACCTAAGCAAAAGTTCATAAGTTTTGACAGATCTTTACACCGGTGCGGTCTTACCATCACAATGAAGTACCGACCGAAGCATACTTAATACTTATACACACCTCGAACCTCGATTACTCACCTATATACACTAGTATCTATATGCATAAGAACACAAGGTTCAAATACATGCATTCATGCATTGTATTGGCTATAGTTGATTCTGGTTTGCAAAACACGCATTATGGCCTTATGGCAGTCTCACTCAACTCGAACTAGTTTATGAACTGGAATATTGCTGGATTTTTTCCCATTGTTTTTATTATATCCGGCCGACATAGATTTTTTTGTGGTTGATGGGTAATGGGTAGTGACGTACTTGTCTCAATCTCAAAATAATCTCTATACCAGTCTAAGCAAGTAGAAAGTCACGCTTGCACCTGGACTCCATGCCAAAAGGTACCCCAATCGATGAAGGTCGATAAAAATTGACCAAACTTCACAGAACGTCAGAAGCTGTCAATTGATGCTAAAAATGCTTGTTAGCTAGTCAATATAGTAGTCGGTGTCGCCACCAGGTGGCGCTAATGACGCTAAGGACCCCATTTTCTCTGTAACTAATTGAGATAATTTCATGATTTTTTAACTAAAATGTTCTTATTTAAAAAAATGAATCATTTAAAATCAATTTTCCTTCAGTTTACTAATAAGTTCAGTGAAGTTATAAGCAAGTCCGTCACTGTATTGATGAGTCGAAGTAACGACGAAACTAGTCTGCAGTTAGGCTTGCTTATCCTATCACGTAAAGCGCAAAAATCATCTTATTAAATGTTCTTAATTAAATTCCCCAGGCCGGTCTCTTTTCAGATATTGAAAATTCTATGTCTGCTTAGATATAACAAATCAAAGTTTTACATGCCATTTTTTCATGTTTTAACAACTTTTTGATTTCAAAATGATCATTGAATTCAGAGTAGCAAATTACATATATTGACACAAAAATCTTAAAACCTAAAAACATTCAAAAAACTGGTTATTTTAAAAAATATTGCTATATCTAAGCAGATATATTGAATTTTCAAAATCTGAAAAAGACACTGGGCAAGAGTAAATGGGGTCCCTTTGAATTAACCATTAGCGCGCGATTATCTATATTGACTAGATAACAAGCATTTTGACAAGTATCAATTGGCAGCTTCTAACATTTGCGAAGTTTAGTCAATTTTCATCGAGCTTCGTCGATTTGGGTACCTTTTGGTATGTAGTCACTCACCTTGAAATCGCAAGTGAATGCGTGATAAATATGTTTGTTTTCTTTATTTCACATCACAACACAACGAACTCACCCACAAGTTAGGTCAGGTCCAGCCAGATCCATATATCCCGATTAAATGTCTCTATGTCGTATTTCTAAATTTCAAATGATTCAATATTACTGCTTTTACGCTTAAATTTAGTTTTAGCATTTAACATTCTAAATAGTACATTGTGTAAATATTTCTCATTTCAGTTTGCATGCAGTGTACTTTGCAGAAACCCGAAAAATGCTGCGGGCTGGATCAGTTCAGTTTCTTATCCCATACCATGATTTAGTTGCTGTTTTTATCTGTGGAATTGTCGCAAATAAATATGATCTGGATGCTATTGCTATATACTATTGTGGCGAACACTTACAATGTTACAATTAATCTTGTTAAAACCTGAAACTGTGAGCGAGCGAGATTCTGTTTCTGATTGATCATAAATGAATAGCATCAATTTTACGTTCAATTTGCGTACTGGCCCCGGTGGTGGTTAGCCGATTTGCACAAAAAATAAGAAAATAGCAATGCAATCTAAGGGTTAGGAATGGAGAAAGATAGCTGGAAACTTTTGAGTAAAATACTTGTTATAACGCTGAACGCGGTATAGCTGTAGAATTTGTGTAACTGAAAATCAAATTTAAAACTAATTGTAATTGCTACTGCTATAGGAAGCATGAGCTCGTAAATGAGTTGATATGAATTGAATGGATTATAAGAATCCATTTGACAGTGCAGTATCTCAATCATGTAATATGCAAATAAGGGTTATACAACTTTTAAATATAGCCAGAGACAGGTTAGGTAGCAGAAGGTAAGTTTGTTTCCTGAAAAGGTTTTGCAAGCAAACTTTTACTGTGCTGTTTGAAATGTCCCTTTGTGGGGTTAGTAACATAATTGTAGCTTTCTTAGTCCAAAAAAATTTGCATATGTTTGCATTTGTTTCCATTCATATGAAAAAATAGATTTTAAGTGATATAGATTGCCTGTTTGGAGGGTATGTTCGCGAGTCTGCACTTTTGAAATATAGAAGAATCATCCCATGTTGTTGCAGCACAATTAATTGCCCCAGCAGATTGCACAGCAAACTTTTTCATGGTCCGTATATTTTGAATCTAGGGCCTGCCTGTATTAACTTCGACACTATTATAAGTTTGTGTCCGAGGATCCAACAACGTTCATTGTTTTAACTCGTGTTTTACAGAACGCAAACGGTTGCATTTTTACATCATTTGTGGATTAAATATTATATTGTTGTGATAATGGGAAAACCACAAGACACGAACCTGACTCGAAGAAGAATAAACGAAGGTATGTTTAACTAAGTTTTCTTATAAATTTTCGTTATTTCTTGATCAATGTTAATTAACTTTTGCCTAATTTTTGGGGGAACGCTATCCTTCTTTTTCAGACATTTCTATCCTTAAAGCAACTGCAGTTGTGTATTGTCTGAAAGCCAAGCCTATTCGGGAAAATTTAAAACTCTATTTTCCTGTAATTGCAAAAAAGTTTAATTTACGCGAATCTGCCGTTCGACATATTTGGCTTCATAGAAACTGGGTGATCACTGAATGGAATCAAAACGTGCCTGTCACAGAGCAATCTACTTTTGAAAATAGATTGTTCTGTTTTCTACAAGAATGGATATGCAAGTCTGTTAGCAAAGTTAAGCTTGCTCATATAGATTACTCGAAAGCGAGTGAATCCTCTAATAATGAAAATCATTATAATTTTAATGAGTTCAAGATTACATCTTGGATGGCAGTTTGTACACGGCTGGAATCTCAATCGAAAGAGCTAAATTCATCTGGCAGTAGACACGAAAAGATAGAGAGGTTATTACAAAGTTTTTTGAAAGTTAAAGTTAAAAAACAAGGGAAGGGTTCAAATCCCGCAGGTGTGCTATGTACTAAAATTCATACACAAGATTCTCAGATAATCTCTAGGGTTGGCTTTGATACTTCCATTATACCCAATCGTCTGAATGGAAATACATACGCCTCGTGCGCTTACGTAAAGGCGAAAGTTTATGAACGAATATTTTTGTATTCCAAGAGATTCTTCATATCGCCGGAAATTGTAGCAAAGGTTGCCTTACAAGTAATTAACAAGCACACATCAACAGTACAGTGGCCAAAATATCTTCGGAGTTACATTAAAACCACTCGATTCTACAAGCGCTTCATTAAGCAGTACAGTCTGATTAAAATGGCAGACTCAAGCCATCCAGTGTTTCCTATGGATTGCATATTTAGAACAGCAATTGTGAAATTAGTCAGGTTAGAGAATTCACCTGTGCAAGAGGTGGATACCTACGTGCATTGTGGTCCTAATCCTAAAGCAGGAAAATCTATGTCCACACTAAGGGCAACCTTTAAGAACACCGCATACGGTATGGTGATAGGGAATGCTAAGAAGAAAAAGCCTACGAATTGTAGCCCTGAAGGTAGCAAATATAAGTCAAAAGCAGATACTTCAGGTAATAAGGCAGACGCTGTAGGTAAATCTAGATCCGATATTGTGACAAAGAGACAGCAGAAAACGCAAAAGAAAAATGTAGCCATAAGAAAAACAAGAGAGAAAATCTCCACAAACCCCCAGCGACAAGAATTTGGACAGAGTGCTGAAGAAAGACAGCAGTGTACAGTTAATTGTGGCTCTTCTAGAAGCTCAGCATGCTCATCATCAGAACTTTCCAAACGTCACAGTGAAAGTATTACAAGTAGGTCTACGAGTATGGAGTCTCTTGATATGACCAATGCCATAACTCAGAATTGTAGACTTATTTGTCGTGATACAGATGAAATCAGTTGGATCTCAGACATTGTAAGTGAATCCGTCTTGGGTGACATAACTGAAGATAAATGTTTAGAACTTGAACCATTGTTAAACACAGTTCTAAGCGATGACCCTGAAAAAGGTTTTAAAGAGGAGACTGATGAATGGATTGAAGACGCTTTCGAGACTGTAAATGTAAATGTACATGAATCCTGGAATGACCTGTTAGCGAACCCCGAAGCATTCATGAGAACTGCGAATATGACGTCCTTGACTGAGAGTTATTCTAAGCTTAAATTTGAACTATTTCAAAAGTAAGCATATGCTTGAAATTATTTTCATGTATGACTCCGTACAAGTGGTGATAGTGGTGCGGTGATTGATGGTAGTTTTACTTCTTGAGAAAAATATTAGGATAAAAGTGTTTTTTTATTAATTCTGCTTAAATTTTTTCTATTTCTTTCTCATACAACTTAATTTCCTTCGGATAACATTTTAAGCGATAAAATGCTTCATATTATTATTTATAACATATAACATATTATATACTTTCACTATTAACTGTTGTGTGTGTGAAAATGCAGCGGATCATTGGTTACTAGTTAAATTCTTGCATGTGTTGTTACATATTTGAATGAAATTAGATCGTGTTTTACATATTTTGCGTTTAGTAAATTTTTGCATACCTACAATTTTTAAATGCTAAGAAGACTTCTTTGGCTATGGCTTTAAACGCTATAAGCTATCAAGCTTGCAGTTTGTATCGTTTGTAACACATTCAATATAAAAGTGATATGTCATTTCCATTGTCATTGGTATTGATTTCCAAATACATACTTTAAAATCACTTAACATATCTCTCTTATCATGTCTGGTAAAAAAAATTGTTCACAATTTTTAGACTTATTCTTCTAAGACTGTATTGTGCGACATGGCAATATTATTAGATTTCCTTAGCTAATGCTGGTTTGAGCATAAATTTTGAGCTGTAACGATACCGTTTTTCCATTGATTCTATTGTCTCAGGCAAAATAGACTAGCTGTGGCAAAAGGAAAGGAAACACATTCAGTCAGAAGGTCAGAACCGACTTCTACCAAGCAGCTACTATACTGACACTGACTGTCTCACGAAATGATTTTGTCAGACACATGCATGGGATTTACGATTTTGAACTATCTGTGTAAATACTAATCAGTCATTATCGCACACTTATAAGAATAGTTCTTTTTCTTTGTACTTGCATTTTTTGAATAAAGAGATGGATGAACCAGTTTTAGTGTATATTCAAAAAAAAATTGTATAAGAAGTTAAGTGTCACGGACGATTATTGAATGAACTCCATTCGCACAGAAGTGCAATTTGCTTTTTTACATCAAGAATTGGAATATCATTTATATCATGCATATTAGAGAGATGCCGAATTCCTAGCCTTTTCTATTTGCATTACGAATTCCGAATTCCACATCGAAAAAAAATATATGAATTCCAAATTCCGAATTCTTTTAGGATTTTTTTACTTGTAGAATTCCAAATTCCGAATTACTCACTTCTAGTCAAACTATTTACTCGGGCATTACAAATTCCGAATTCCGGAATTCAAATTCCACTAAATTCCTTGTGAATTCCAAACAAATTTATGATCGGTTAAGTTTAAGTAAAACGTAAGTTTATTTGTAAAATCATGGCAGCATAGCTACGGTACAGTCTACAATTGATGCATGAAAGTCTACCTATTGAGTTTTTCTACCCATTGCCTATGCTGCACATACATAAACAGGTGACACGACACCATTTGCAATCACTACCCCTGTTTCATCCGACGAATTGAATTCAAAGAAGTATTAAGGGGATGGTTTTATCTTTTAAAGCCATTTTAAAAACTTTCTCAATCGTCATTTGTCTAACTTCCAGTTAACACTTACTAATTTTTTTCAAAGTAATTTAGAACCTTGCAGTGCTTATGGAGTAATCGAAATTTAGGCACAAATGCATGCAAACAGAGATGTAGTACACACAGCATATGACTCCACACATTAAATCTCTCAGAGTATATGCATATTGACGTATTTTGGCGGAGTTGTGCCTGTATTTTAATTTAAGAAAAATAACCAAAGAGGTCTAATCAACTAGAGCGGCAGAAAATCGCTTTTTAAAAAACGGACACAATACAAAATTATGATTTTTTTATGTGATACCCCATTGTTGCAACGGTGATATAACTTCGCATACAATATGTATATGCCCAGTGCATTGTTTCACCACGGACACGCATTTGCATTTACATTAATTAATGAAGGTTTGCGTTAATTTTTGTTTCACCAAAATTTATGCAGC